>VZZY01012215.1:180703-285306 GCA_013400335.1 Eurystomus gularis
TCTATGCCATGAGCTGCCAGCTTCTCCAGCAGAATACTGTGGGAAACGGTGTCAAATGCCTTACTGAAGTCCAGGTAGACAACATCTACCGCCTTGTACTTATCCACTAGGCGGGTCACCTGATCATAGAAGGAGATCAGGTTAGTTAAACAGGACTTGCCCTTCAGGAACCCATGTTGGCTGGGCCTGATCCCTCTGTTGTCCTGCACTTGCCGTGTGATCACCCCCAAGATGAACAGTTCCATAACCTTTCCTGGGACTGAGGTCAGGCTGACAGGCCTGTTAGTTCCCTGGGTCATCCTTCCTGCCCTTCGTATAGATGGGTGTCACATTGGCAAGTCTCCAGTCATCCGGGACCTCCCCAGTTGACCAGGATTGCTGATAAATGATGGAGAGGGGCTTGGCAAGTTCCTCTGCCAGCTACCTCAGCACTCTCAGGTGGATCCAATACAATAATTATTACAATAATAATTATAAATACAATATAATTGAGTTTATGTATGGATATAACATGACAATGGAGAGAACATACTCAGTGCACTGGAACATGTTTTAACTTAGTTTGTGTATTGAAGGCCAAATTTACCCATGAAAGATGCCTACAGATTCCCACTGAAGACATTTGGAGTTACAGGTGTTTCTCTGAGGTTAAAATATAGCCCTAAATTATTAACAGCCTTTCTAAAAAAGCTGAGAATGATAAAAGTCTTAGACAATCTAAAGTAGTAAGTCTAATGTCAGTGTGAATTCTCTGTGGATGGAAGCATTGAGGGGAAAATAGAAATATGTTCTGCAATAATTTATAGGTTTAGAAGATTAATGGAGAAAAAGGTGCAGACATACAACAGAGATAAAAAGCAGTATTATCCAGGACAACCCACACACAAAGATCAAAGTTAATTTGAAAACTTAAGTGTTTAAAGAAAAAGCAAAGAATAGCTGAAGTAAAGAGAGGGTAACACCAAGGAAAAGAAACAACAAGTTAAAAAGCTAGCAATTGCAGGAAAGAATAATAACAGAAAAAATAAAAATAGAGAATGTATCTCTCAGGAAGTTGCTGGGGATCATAGAAAAAGATCTTGGTGTGAGACGTATTTCAGAAAAACAGACTTTTTTATCCTTTGGATAAAATTACAGATCATTAGAAGGAAAAGAAAATTACTATTAGAAGCATTAACTATGATGCAGCTGCATGTAAATGTGGAAAAGGGAATATTCAGAATAATCCAGAGGCAGAAAGTATACGAGCATCAGGGAGGAAAACAAGCCTGACTTAGTAATGCCACTGAGTTACAGCCTTACATTAGAAAAGCTGCTGCCATTTTCCAAATTGCATGCACTTTAGACACTTCTCTAAACATTTCAGAGAGATTATAGGGTTTGAAAAGGGAGGCTAAGAAATGGGAAAAGGAGATTAACACACCATATCGGAAAGAGTGACACAGTGCCAGTTCCTCCTACTTTTGGCCTTGTCTGAACTTTCTTCTGTGAAAATGGTGATTCCTCTTCTCATAATGAATTTTTAGGATGCTGTAGTTGTTAAAAATTCTCATGGTCTTTTAATTAGAATGAAGGGAGATATCAAGTAGAGGTATAAGAAGGTGTTATTCCTACTTCTCTGGCATTAACAAAATCCGCAAAACACTGAAACACTTCAAAGGGAATTCAAGATCTTGGACAGAATTAGGAAAATGCTGTGAGAACAGTATCAGTCCTAGAAAGCCTACTCTCAAGAAGAGGTTAGAGAAATTTGATTTTATCTTTGCCGGGGTCAGGAAGTACTTATAAAAGTAAGAGAATTAAGAAGCAAAAGTTCCTTTGATCTATTAAAAAAAAGCGTAGTAGGATGCCATAGCTAATTATAGACAGGGAAAAAACGTATAAATAATGCTGTCAGGAATTTTATTCCTAATGTTTTTAAATCCAACTTGAAGTTTCTCAGAAAGCTACACTGCTCACTGTCAAGTGGTGGGCTTGACGACTGGATCAGATTGATGGTACTTGTTATACAGGAAGTCAGATTAGATTATTGTAACCATCCATCTGATTTTATAATGTAGAAATTTTTTCTTAAAAATTTACTATTATTGCAAAGCTTTTTCTCTCTCACATTGATCTGGCATCTTTTCTTCTTTGACAAGGTAGATTGTTAACTGAGTACCTACAGGTTCTTGTGTTATTTAATGGACTTTCCCTGGCACCTATTGCTTTATTTTTGAGTGCTTGGAGGAGCATTGCTTCAATTAACACAAGTTAGAAAAGCTATTCATGCTTTCAGAGCTTTGTGGTTTGGTCATGATGACACGGTAAGAGTCATTTAACTAACACTGCCCAGAAGCTTTTGCACTACTTTGAAACTAATCTGTATTTGCTCAGGTTTTTATTGTCACCATGCTGACAGGAAACAGGCTCTCTTCTTCCAGCTTATGTTTCTGTGCACAGGCATACACACCCATGTATTTTATAAAGCTGCCATGTCTACATATTTAGATACATTAAATACTTATGAAAAAAAAAATGTCTATGAATGTTGAACCCTGTCATACAAAAGAGTTTCTTCTTTAGTAATGTGGGTAGAAAGACATTCCTGTGCCTTACTGTGCTTCACATGAAGTCATTAGGCAATCTGCAATAATTGAAGAGACTTCTTCTCTGTTGTTGATTTTAATCCTTCCTCTGTGGCTGTGAATCTTTGTATTCAGTGTGGTAAAGAAGTCTACAGCTTTTGTAACAAGTATGCACCAATTCAGTGTTTACATTGAACAGCAAGAAACTGTCCTTAATAACTCACTATTATTCCATATGTATACACTCTCATTTACAGACGTAATTTATTGAACACCATAGCAGTTCGAACTTGTAATGTTTGCACATGACTTGCACACCATTAATATTTCATTGAATTGTGTTGTTTGCAGTAGTTTAGGGAAGGATATTTCTCTGGTCCTTGAATCAGATGAGCTGTTAAGACATGCAATGGACTCTCAGGCATTTCTGGAAGAAGTTTACAGTTTTTACATGTATTTCCACCCAGATTGATTGACAATCTTGACATAAAATGTAGGTCACTCACCCCTATATACCTTATCTTTCAGACTTCTATTTATCTGATTGCAGGAACACTTCTCCCCAGCTCCCACTTGAAACTTCAGCCCACCCAGGTGTTTTTGGTTACATTTACCAGTAAGACCTTCAGAGCTTCATACTGGTTTTAGCAATTTCATTCATTCATCTCTGTACTGCACTTTTTATTGTAGTGCAAAATCCCCTCCTTTTTATACACTAATGTTCTCCTTCTGAATTGCCCTGAACTGGTGTAACAAATACTCTTCCTGCATCATTATTTTTCTCTTGAAAATTTTTTTTTTTTTCCTGAGGAGACGCTCATACGTTGCCCATGAAGTTATTTCAGAAAGTGCTGCACACTGAAGGCCCTGGCCTCTGGAGTACAGTCCGTCAGAGGCTGTGACACAATCCATGTTTAGAAGCTGCTAGTATACCCTTATTTTCATGAGTACCGTTTCATGATGTTTTGAGATGACTAGAGAACTAGTGCTAGTTTTCTCCTAGTGGGATTTGTTGATCCAAAGCCTTAAATTTACCACGAATGTTTATTCATTCATTTGAACTGTCTCATGAGGAATTGAGAAAAGGACACGAACAGGCTCACCTAACCCTTGCTTTCAGGAGCAAATATCCTGCTGTGCTCAAAGGCCAGATGGATTAGAATGCTCTGATTGCTGTTTTTTAACTTTAAGCTATGTTGGAAGCAGTTTTCCTGAGGCTGAGTTGCAGAGTAGCGATTGCTTGGACTATAGGTGGCTTTAGGAACATCTCCATGCTATTCTTAGTTTGGTGTGGTCTTGAATTACAATCTCCTGAAGCCTAAGAGACTCTCAAATCACTCCATCTCCTGTATTTCCTGGTGTTTCTTGTTTTCTCCTGCTAAAGCTGTTCAGTTTCCTAGGAATAGTGCTTGTTAGGGCCGAGTCATTGGAACTGGGAGTAGGCACCTGTCCATGAAGAGGAAAAGCTGTATTTTAGGCTTTATTCAGCCCTTTGGGGTGCTGGGCTATGTCTTGCTATGTCTTAGCCAACAACTTCCTTACGATACTCTGGGATATCTTCTGCCTGTTCTGCTGCAGAAACATTTTAACTTAATGGCAAAGGCACTAACCTGGGATAGGGCTTAATCTGGGACATTCACATTCAGGTTGCTATTCTTCAGTGAAATATCAACAATCTTTCTTAGATATTGGCACAAACTGTTCAGTTAGGGACTGTATTATGACTGAACTCCAGCACAGCTTAGCAGTATTGTCAGCACACAGCACAGGGTGGGCTCTGCAACACAAACCAGATTCCATGACTTAGAGAGGCTCATCTTTTCATTGTGTGCACCTTGGAAGGAGTTTGGCCTCGGACATACAATGCTTAAGGTAATAAGGACATACAGTCCTTACCGATCTGTACATATATATATATGTGTGTGCATATATATATATAAAATACGTATCTATATGATAGTATTGAAGGGGTCTACAGTCCTAGATGGATTCTGCCAGGATGTATTAGGAATGTGTGTAACAACGCAAGCAGAAATTCAGCAAATAAATGCAACCCACAGACTGCTCTGGAGAAAGGAGAGATGAGAGGGGTCAGCGGTGTATTGTCTTGTGCATTTCTGAGTCTTGATCTCTCTTCTCTGCTCTCTGAGCCCTAGGATTTGAATACATGAGAGATTTGTACACTGGCTGTACTGTGGTTCAGAGGAGGAAGAGAGAAAAGATTGAATGTGGCTTTGAAGTTAGAATCTGCATTGCAGCTGTGAGAGTAGGGATAGGATGCGCTAATAGATCATGGGCCATGTCATGTCCCTTTTTCCCTCTGTGTTTCTGTTGTGTGCTTTATGTATATATACATGGTACAAGACTTTTTATATGAAGAACTTGACAAAGTTTATATTTACAGTAATTGACCAAAACTGTGATACACTCTGCACCACAAGTGTTAAATTCTATTACTGAGAAGGCAGCAAAATATAAATAAGACTCCAGTGATTTGCAAGCATTCAGGCTTAGTGGTGTCTAATTCAGGCTCATATTCAGAGCAACAGATCTTAGTGGCTGTATTTTAGAAGATCTAACAACAAAGAATAACATGAAAAGAAGGAAAAGCAGTGAATAAGAAAAGTCAGCAATTTGGAAGGCAATTTGTAGATAGCATGGTGAGTCAGAAAGATGTATGTCTATCCTACAAAACAGGCTTCCTCCTTCAGGCAGGAAAGCAGCGTCACTCCTTTTTCTCTCTCCTTCACCTCTTCTTCCTTTGTTGTTTACTGCTGGACTGCTCTTACTATTACCCTTTTTCTGTGTTTGGCTCCTGTTTTCCCACCTCTTCTATAGAATTTCTTACAAACCAGTGGACAGTAGGTGAGGATAACTATCCTTGTCCTGAATGAAGTCTTTTCCCTCATCACTGTAAACAATCATTCAGGGAAAGTATACAGTTGAAGCTAAAATCTGAAACACTTTCTGAACCTTTCCCTGCTGCTATTCAGGCTTTTGATATGTTTTTTTCAGACTAGGCAAAATACAGAGCACATAATGCGGTGAAGTAAATTACTTTTGATGTCCTGAGCTGATGTGTCCTCTAGCGTTGTGGAAAGATATAAAATGCTATGTGTAGACTGTGAAGCTTGAATTTAATATGTCCTTTTAGTCATTTTCCTGATGGCAATCTGCAGTATTTAAAAAACTGTGAACCCCACCAACCACAATGAAGGTGTCAGAATACATTACCACTGTTCCAGTTGCTTCCACAAATCTTCAGTCCTGCAATGTATGGGCAAGCCACTGTGTAGTATATGTATTATGCCTGTTATCAATTATAACTAAATCATGTAAGCACATTTTCAAAGATACTGTGGGATCAACATGATCTGCAGCTGGTGAGATGACAAATTGAGCTGCAATCTTAGCAGTGCAGCTTCTGGCATAGTGCATGAGGGGCATATGTTCTCAACAGATCCTATATTTTCTAGCTCTATAAGGTTTGCACTAGTGAAGACTAAAAAGATATTTACTTCATCCTGATCTGCAGCAGCTCAAGTGAGAAGGATTTTGAGGACTAGACAATGAAGCAAGTAGTTGATAACAGACTGGGAATGCAATTTCTTTGAACAAATGTGTCTACACTTCAGGCAGTTTCTGTTACATAAATTGGCATTTCTAATGTACTGGCAGAGAACATTTTAATCATATTTATGTTATCAAACCTGCATAAAGGAGAAAATCTGCTGAGTTCTTCAAGATGCTCCTTTGTTTTAAGCAAATCCATTGCAGTCTTCCCAGATTTATTAATAATGTTATTAATATCCTTTTTGCACAGAGCAGCAATGGAAAAGTGCCTGGTACTCGTGGGTGTTTCATTATTTAAAATGTAAATAAGAAAGGCTACAAGAAGTTAACCATCTCAGTAGGAAAAAAGGAACAAACCTTTACTCTGACAGATATGGGCTTATCACAGGTTTCCTCGTAAGTGCATATGAAATACCTCATAGTCCTCTATCTGTAACATCAATAAGAATGTGTTTCTTTGTTCATATACAGAAATATCCACCTGCTTGTTTCTTTAGGAAAGGAATCTAGACAAAAAGTTTCTGAATAGCCTGAAAATTGATTTGAGTTTCACAGTTATCAAAAACTTTCCTTGATCCATCCCTTACTTGCTCTTGGATTGTGCTGACTGCGTAAGGTAAAGAAAAGGCAAAGGTAAGCATATTTCATCTGTCACCATTGAGGCCTTGGGGATTTTCTGCATACGAAGCTGTCTCTGGCAGCAAAGGAGGGACATGAGATTTGTTTTTAGGTATGTACACCTCAGAGGTTTTGTGCTGTCTGTGGAGAGGTCTGTGTCAAATTGAGCTGAGAATTATTTGAACTGGCTGGGATTTGGCAGCTTTCATATCACTGTTGCAAACCTGCATTCAATGTGAATATCCAGTTGGTAATTGGTATCCACGTTACAGAAGACATTTCTCTACAGATTTTTAACTGAGCGGCTCTGTTTTCCCACTAGTCCGTGTTTTTTTCAGGTAGTCAGAAATTACAATGAAAAGTGGTGTGAGAGTAGGTCTAAGTGACTTAGGTCACCCTTCCCTGATGGAAAGTTTGGAGCATTAGATACCAGTACACCACACACAGCAAACACAGATGCTTTCCTGAGGTTCTGTGGTTCTTGTCACTGGTACCTGCCACAGCACAGGTGAGGACTGGGCAGAAGGAGGCTGTGCATGTCCCCGATCTGGAAGCTGGTGGTTTTGTACAGTCGTAATGAGCTTAATCTTGTTAACTGCTTGAGGTTTGAAAATCACATCACACCACTGCCTGATCTTTCATGGGACATTTGTCATGACTGAACAGTGAAAATTTAAAAAGGCAGATTATAGGCAGTTACCCCAGATGTCAACAATGAGCTACTAGGTACTTCTTCATCCTTAACAGAGTCTGGGACATAAAGCCTTTGGGACCCAGGTGCTCAGTCAAGACTTCAGAACTCACAGTGTGAATAGTGTTAGTGTTTCAATTTTGCTAAGGCTCTCTGCCTACTTCTCAGGTATTCAGCAGACACAGGAGATGAATCTTATGAGTTATATAAAAAAACCCAGCAAAACACAGAAAGCCAGGGATATTGTTTAGTCAAAAGTGTGGCACCAGAGGAGTAATCTTCTATGTTAAATTTTGAATATAAATTTTAATAATCCCTGTCTTCAATAATACCTATGTGTGGAATGATGGTGGATTTTGCTGTGTTTTGTATGTGGCTACAACAAAATCATAGAATTGTTACTCTCATAGATTTCAATACAGAAAAAAAAGTTTCCATTGAAGTGTTGGTTTTAGCATAGGCAAGTACAGCAAGAATACTTCATATCCAATTTTATATTTGCTTCTCAAAGGTCCAGCATCTTCATCTGTGACACAATTTACAAAAAATGGCTGTCCTCTACTCATATTGCCTCCATTCATTTGCTGTTTTTCTCTATATGTTATGAAACACCTAAACTGACCTCATGATAGACTTACATACTTTTGCAACTTTGGAAACTGCAAAAGAAGTCATTCTCTTTTCTTCTCTTTTTAAAATTACCTTCAAAACCTCTTTCCAGTTGTCTTATAAACTTCTGACTAACAAGGGAAATTTTGGCTCAGACTTTTTCGAGTTTCTGGTGCTTCAACTAGTGCTGTAGCTTTGAAAGAATTACTACTTTCCTAGTACCAACTTCAAACATTTTCGTTCTGCAGCCTTTTTTGCTCCTGAATTGGGAGTGGTCATATTATTCTTTTTAGCATTTACTGGTGTTGAGTCCTCAGACTCATTTGGAACAGAAGCGGGTGGGGAGAGAAACAAAGAAAGCAAAGCCTGTTAAACTGGAATTATGATGTAAGCATGCACTTTCTATGACAATAAGATAGCAAGAATACCAGCTGTAATGGTTAGAAAATCCAAAGATAATGTTACAGTTGCAGAAACTTCCCCAAAATATTTGACAGCCTCACATAATGAACTAAATATTGCTGACACATCACTTGTCATCTTAAAGTTTATCTGCCATGTTGTCTATAAGGTATGCTATCACTCATCTAATTTATTGTCCAACACACGTTGTTAACTATTAATGAAAGAGCAACACTGTATGGATTATTAAACAAATGATATATGGGGCTATCTGCTTAAGTGTATGACAGCTGAAAGGTAGGTTAATATAGTGTATGTCAATATATGTTAATCACTTGAATTATGCCACCCCAGCAAAAAAGATCTACATGATTCAACCTGAGTAACTAAGGTTAGGGGTCTAAATCTGTACTTAGGCAACTGCCTTTGAGGGCTGTCAGGTGTTAAATATGCAGCTTACATTGTTCACTGAGCTCAGCAAAGGCTATGATTGCTAAGTGCTCCTGAAAATAAGGTCATCTGAATTTCATACTACTCTGCCTAACTTTTGGCTTTGGTTTTAAAACTTTGGCTAGAGGTATATGAAGGAGTGAGGGTTAAACCTCCCTTCTGTCAGCTTGACTGAGATTTATTGTGTAATGCACTTCTTCCCAAGAAAGATGTTTAATGCTATTGATTGCAAGGTTGCCTACTTAAAATAGCATAATGTGACAAATGATAGATACCACATAGAGCAAAATTGTAGGCTAATTCAAGATATGAGCATGTATGGTATGTATATCGGAGTGGCAGCTTCATTTTTCATGAGGGCAAGTTAGAAGGTCATCCATTTCACTTAATGGCATTAAACATTTTTGTTAGTTTGACAGCCATTATAGGTTTGATCCTGTTATTCAAGGCAGTCATTAAACTCCCATTGACCTAAAGTGGGTAGGAGTGGGGCCAAGCTTTTGAATATGCAAAGCAGACACTATGAGATGGAAAAGAACCAATGGATAATACTTCAGAGTGAAAAAAGCATTGTAGTGATTGTTATATATAAACAATAACAATCCTAAAAATTATCTGGTGATATAAAATGTTTTGTACTGCAGTATTATTTCTGTTAAACCTTTTCCTGTTATACTTAGGACCTTCTGAATCTTCCAAGAAATTTATGCATCTTTGCACTCTTATTTTGAAGCACCATAGAGCAGATAGACTGCTCTATATTTTATAATGTTGCAAATATTCTTACCTACGGATTATATGACATTCTGTAAGTACTCATGAGGTGCAAATGCTGTGGGAGATAAAAAGAGATCTCTACCCTGTAGGTCACCACATAAACCAGTATTAAAAGCTTGTCTCTCATTTGCATACTGTTCTTCTGGCCCGTGACTTTTGCATCCTTGGCTTCATGGAGATCCAACTTCCATAGAAACCATGAGAGATCTGTTCAGGTGGAAGGAAAATATCTCCCTGCTTTTTTCTGTGCCTCATTACCTATAAGTAACTTGAAATAGTTTTCTTCAGCTTGAAAATGACCTTGATTCCAGGATTTTTTGTTCTTGGGTAAGTAGAATAAGCATCTCTACAAAAGATGGATTTTATAAAAACATTACCTTGGTTAGACTTTTCAGTGCAGCAGAGTAGTCTGAGCTCTAGGTTGTGTGGGAATAGAAGCATTTGTTCTAAACAAAAGCAGAAGTTCATATGCTTTCCTTGTCCTCTGTGTCCTCTCACCTAGATCTGATTCAGCATTTTACCAAAATTAATAGAGAAAAAGCCAACACACAGCCTTTTGCCATGTAAATCTTTTCACTAAAAAAGTCTCTGTTGGTGTTGCTAACATTGTCCATTCTGTATTTTGGAACACAAAGAAAAATGCTTTCAGAAATGACAGAAATGACAGAACACTTTACATCAGTACTACTGCATTCAGAGATCTTTACAAGAAGTCAAAAGACTAAGATCAGACAGCCAAAACTGAAGTTATACATCATAATCTCAGCTTTATAATGTCAGAAAAAGCCATGGACATGGTGAAAACCAAGGAAAATATCCCTGTTTGAGAAAACGTAGAAAAAGATAACTGATGTTATTATCATTATCAATTTTTTTATCATTATCATGCATTTATCATGCATTTCATATCATTATCATGTACTTCATATCATTATGCACTTCATAGCATAAATTAAAAAGAGTTATATTTAATAGAGAATTTTGTACATAATGATGTAGAATGTCTAAGGTCAAGTATCTGTAAACTAACTCCTTTCTAGGTCTTGTCAGAATACAAGACATCACGTCAAGAATCTGCTTCTTAACCCCATAATTGCATAATTAGATGAAGTAGTAAATTCTAGGCATTTAAAATGTCCTAATTGCAGGTTGTATTAAGTCATTTATCCTTATTTACTCAGTAAGAATCAGCAGAGATTACCAAATAAGGACTTAATTAGAGGATATCCTTAAAAGACATAATTCATATCTGGTAAAATGAAATACTTTGATAACATTGGGAGTAAGCTGTGTGGACTCATGCATGTTATACCTAGCCTTATAAAAATGAGTGGTTTAAATGGCATTTAGACTATTTCTTAAAACTGTAGTAGGAAGCCAGATAAGAAGGAGGCAAAGAAAGTTGTTTTTAGAAATATATATGCTTATTAATGAAGAAGTCAGTGAAAAAGACAAGTTTAGGAGAAAAAGAATATTTCTGTCTTTGTAATGCATTTTATGTTTCAGCACAAAAATGAAAACAAGCATTTTCATTGTTTCTTTCTTCAATCTGTCATGTGTCATCAATGTCTTTCCTCCTTTGTTGTAGCTTCTTATGAAATGTATGGGTATTTGCAGCATATGCTTAGGAGCATGCAAAAACAAGACTGGGACTTACTTGATGCCTAAATGCGCTGTGGAGTCCCAGTCTGTTATCCTGCTAATTGCTGGTGCCTGAGGTATGGAAGTGCCTCAGTTTCAACAATGTTTTCCATGAGCACAAGTATGAGAAGAGCTGGAGGACACAAATACTTTTTCACAGAATGAACTTGCAGGACCATTTAAGTAGCTCAGCATTGCCTTTGACTTTCACTCCAGATTTTTGCTGAATATGGAGAGTTAGGCCTGTGGCCTTCAAACCATCTTTCACACTGGGGTTATTTTAGGTAAGTGTTTTAAACATCCACCCCTCAATATCATAGGACATTCTTCTTTTCAGGAATTCAAAACATGGTAATTTTTAAAAACTACACAGAAATAATTCAGTTTCATCTATTTCATACTTTTCCCAGTAAAAATAATCACTTCTTGATCTGAGGTAAAGCAACGAAATTGCAGGTCAGCATTATATCCAATCTTGTGTCACTTGAAATACCCTTGAGTTTATACTCAGAGTAAGTTTTATGAAGAAGTTCATTATGGTTTGAGCTCAGCTACAGTTTTACTTCAAAATGAGGTGAAATAAGAAAATTATCTTATTTTTACAGGACACTAGGTGAAATGTAGAAGCTCAGGGAATGTCTGCTTTGGTTTTGTGCTCATTCAAGCTCAAAAAGAAGACAGAGACTACAAACATCTATTATAAATCATAGGCTTATTCCTAAAACATCCTGCAAAGTAAACACTTTCAGTTTTATAAATTAGTATATGTTGTTTTTTGTCATTAATTAGAAAGGTTGTTGGTGTGACCTGATTTAAAAACCAGTTTTAAATGAAAATGAAAAGAGATTTTGAAAGTCAAAAGCCATTAGATCATGTGGATAAGTAAGTTCAAGCTACTCATATATAGTACTCTAAGGACTTTCAATTCTCAGTACTGATTTCTCTATTTTTGCTTCATTCTTATGGACACTTTCCTTTAAGATTATCGCTTTTCAATTTAGAACATTGCAGGGGGTACTTAATTGTAGTTAATTCTGATCTGTTTAGACTTGTATTGTCAAGCTAAGTAGAGAGGTGCATTGTTTTTTAATTATACACTCCAATAAAGGTATCACAGTTGAATAAGTTTTGTCTACCAGTAATCAATTTTAGCAAGTGTTATCTGTTTTTGTTCTTTTGGAGCGTAAGTCCATCATGTGAATTGCCTGTCACCTAGTTATTCTGGAACTGTTTTGATATAACAATGCCTTTGCTCTAATTTCAGAGCTATTTCAAAATAAGTGTCTGGATAGCTTCATTATGTAGAACATTAAAAGCAGCTGAAAGGTTTTCTTTCTGCCACAGGTACCTTCAGTAGGTTTTGACTTTGAGATCAGAATCTCTCTAGCAGCTGTAACAGGAATACTAGAAAGAAATATACATGTTTTTAGCTATTTCCAGTGCAATATCATCTGTTCTTTTTGAAAAGATCTTAACACCTTTGAGAATTTAAGAACATGTCACTGATGCTTCAATTGTCACTGAAGCTTTTTATTTAACTAGGGGTCTACTTTTAGTCTTTCTGTCATCCTTATTATTCCGTCTTTACTGTCTTTGTTCAGTAGCAAGACAGATAGCTAGTTAGTTTTCTATGGGCCCTAACAGACTCTGAGCCACTGCCTGCGAAGTGACATGGGGGAAAAAAACTGCTGAAAGAGCTTATGACACTTCAGAAATTGTGACAGAT
Organism: Eurystomus gularis; assembly: GCA_013400335.1. NCBI lineage: Eukaryota > Metazoa > Chordata > Aves > Coraciiformes > Coraciidae > Eurystomus > Eurystomus gularis. The sequence continues at coordinate 193,758 of VZZY01012215.1, forward strand.
GACTTTCAAGGCTGCTACTGTCTTTTTCCTTTTGTTTCCTTTCTTATCTAAATTTTGTCATATTCCTTTCCATTAATTCTTTTTGATTTGTGAAGAAAAAATAAGTGAATATTCAAAAAAGCATGCAACAGACTTTAAGGATTTAATTAATTAATTTTCTGGGAGGTATTGATTAACAATGGTTTTAAAGCAGATCAGATGTGGATTTCTTACAGCCTCAAACAGAAAACATAGTCTGAGTTTTGATCACTGATTTACGATTATCAAAAGTAACCACATAGAAGGCTACAGCATACTGGATGCCTAACTGGAAAGCATGTACTTCAGGCAAAAAGCTAATAGAAGTGGGAAATCAGCTGGAGTGGTCAGAGTTTTGTAGAACTGGTAGTTGTTTCAAAACTTTTACTATGTGTGCTATGGGACCTTGAGCAACTTGGTCTAGTGGGAGGTGTCCCCGCCCATGGCAGGGGGGTTGGAACTAGATGATCTTTGAGGTCCCTTCCAACCCAAACCATTCTATGATTCTATGTGGGTAGACCTGCAGAGCCTCTGGGATGTATTTGATGAAGAGGGTATTGGGAAGAACAGGGGTGAATCTGGAGCTTCCATTACCTCCAATAGCCAGAAGAGGAGGTTGCTCTTCTGGCAAGGATCATTGTTACTCAGAATCAGACGTTTAAATTATGGAATGTTTTCTGGTACTTATTCATTCTGTGCTGTCACTGCATGTAAGTTGACATCTAAAATGCATTAACGCAGTACTACTTGATGTACTATATTATGCAGCCTATCAGTTTTTAAATGGAGTTTAGCCTGTCAGCAAAATCCTCTTTGCTGTACTCAAAGTTAGTAAACCTTAGATCAAGGTGGCTTAGGGAATCTATATAATTTCAATGCCACTGTCATGTTTTTTCTTGTATTTATTGAGTCTGTCATACTCGGGTTCTATAGGATCTTTTCTCCATGTGTAAACATATGGACAGTGCCTTTTATGTCCACAGGCTAAAGTGCTTATACAAAAAAAAACCCCCAACTTTAATTCTTATGGTTACTCAATGCCTTTACTTATTTTATCATAAAATCACAGAATCATAGAATGTTAGGGGTTGGAAGGGACCTCTGGAGGTCATAAAGTCCAACCCCCCTGCCAAGTAGGACCATAGGACTCTTCCTTTGTGCCTGATGATTTATTTTCAACATTTTGCAGCACACAATGTTAAGTGATTGTTACCTCACACAGTCAGTTATTTCGTTACAGAAAAACCCATCATGGATTTCAATTTTGCATCTCAGTAGGCATTAGAAAAATATTGTTTTTCTTAACTGTTGTGTACAGTTGCACTTTTGCAGATTTGGATAACTTCTGACAACAGCATATGTGGTCTTTGGGGAGATCTGGTGATGAACCCAGTCATTACAACAGCAAGTTCAAGTTAAATCAGGTACGAAGACCTTCCCAGAAACAGTCCATATCTTGTTTTTATAATGATTGACACAGAACTTTGCAAAATGTCTTGCTTCTTGCAGTGTCTAATCAAAATTCTTCATGACTCAGGGGAATGAAGGATGCCTAAGCCCACTTCTGCGGCATCTGAAAATTATTGTGCTCTGAAATTCAGTGAGGTCCTCTTTCTCACTGTTCTTTAGTTGGCTCTTCTTGCTTCAGGGATCATATTTTATTTTTAGTAATTGAGAGTTTGACTAGCTAGTGATTTGGATAATTGAGATGCCTCTGTATATATTTATATTTACAAGATGCTCACAGGAATCTTTCTTCCATGACTACTTTTGTATTTTTCCCATTACTTTAGAGGCATACATCACTAGTCTTTCATCCGACAAAATGACAGCTTCCAATCCTTCTGAGGCTTCATTGAATGAAAGGTTGTTATTATTGTTAGTCTGTAGGGTGTTTCCATTGTTTTCTCAAACATGCAGGCAGTATTTGCCACTGTCATATTTTCTAGCTCTGCAATGAACTTTCTGCTTCCTTCAGTCTGAGGGATAATTTTCTTAAAGGAACAGTGGCATAATGTGTAATATAAGAATTAGTGCTTTGGGATTTCTGATCATTAAGTCAGTTCTTTTGTTTCTCCTCTGAAGTCACTTTTCTAGAACTGAAAACTTTTCTTTTTTTTTCATAACATTCACATCATCAAATATCTCTTGCAGTGTTTTTGCACTCGTTTTATAGTCCAGCTTTGTTGATGCTACTTCATGGGGAACTAGCCGTTACCGCTTCAGAGGCTGCTTCATTAATATCAAGCAACTTTCATTGTTGCACTCTGTAATCTTCTGTGATATTTGGCGGCTGACATGTTTACCTGCCAAGAAAACAATGCTGAGAGGCTACAGACAAATCAAATGTACTTATTTAAAATATGCTGAAGTCTAACAAGTCTTTCTTACTCTTTCTTGGTAGACAGTCTTCTGTTCTTATTTCTTCACAGGAAGACACGTTCTCAACACAGAAGAAACCCTCTTTGAGTCTAGAAGTTAGCATTGCAAACAAGTGTTAGTTCTTTTACAGCTGACTTTTTCAGTATCAGAAAGGTAGCTCTTTAGATAAATGAAAAAATGTGAAAAAAGCTTCTATACAAAAGCCTTTAATTTGTCTTGGGTACCTTTTAAACAGGAGTGAAAGCACACACGCACATATAAAAATATATTTCTTGCAGTTCATCAGGAAGTTAGCAGCACTTTCTACATTGCTGGTTTGTTTGCAAGTGCTTTTGAAAGCTAAGGTTAGAATTCACTCACTAGATGCATTTATCCTCTTAAGCCCTACATTTATAACACCAAGTCCAAAACCGGATCATTCTGTTCCTGAAGCAATCATCCGTTCCATCCACAGTTCTTTCAAAGGCATAACACTTCATGAGGTTGACTTTGCACTGGTCATTTGGTGAAGGAAATTTGGTAAGTCTTCCAATTCTTTCAAATTGCAGAGGTAAGGCTCAGATACTTGCTCCCACTTCTATGGGAGCAAGTCTATTCTGACTTAACAAAATAATTTCTTACTTACAGAAGACATCTGAGGAGACTGAGCTGAATTAATAAAAATATATTTACTTTAATGGCACAGATAAGACTAGTAAGTTTAACTTTACTATACTATTGGAATGGCCTTTTGTAGCAGAAGGAAGTGTTATTGGCTTTACAGACCAAGCCTCAAATGTGCTTTGATTAAAATACATTGATGATTCTTCCTACCTTTTTGTGAAAGTTCAGTTACACATTCTATCCCATTTCATTCAAACTTGTTATAAGCATGGGCTTTTAGTGAAAATCAGATTTATTTATAGGCTTATTTGTACTTTGGAGAAGAAATGATTGAAAATGACCATGGCCATGTGCATCCATTGACAATAGTAAAATATCTACTACCTTCTTCTAATTTTTTTTTGTTTCCTTTTCTAATATCTTTAGTTGCTAAAGCAGTGATCATTTAGTCTGTATTTTGTGAAGATATCTTCCACTCTCAAGAAACATGGTTACATTTGCATTCACTCCTAGGTATTTCTTTTGACTTCACAGTCTTACTTCCATGATTCACATATGCCAAGCTAAAATCCTATCACTGTTCATCTATTGGGTTGTTTGTCTTGTCTTTGTAGCCCTTCCTTTCACTCTTTCACCGTGGTTGAATTAATGTGCCTGGTTCCAGAGCAACAGGGACATTTTACTGGTAGCTCTGGGAAAGTGCCTCCTGTGTGTCTTTGGTAGGAGAAATCATTTAAATAAAAAAGGTCTACAACTCATAGATTTTTATCAATGTCTGATATTATTTGGATTATATGCACACAGTAAATGCAGTCACTTTGTATGTGTACTCTATTCCATGACATGTAAATTTAATAAGGCAAAAAAGAAAATCTTTCCTTACAAACATTATTGTATCTTTGTACGGTTAAGGGATCAGAGAATTTCTGTTAAGACTCATAATTATGATGGAGATGTTCTTTCTGTTCATCAGATTATTTGATACCAATTTTAGTTTACTTCCTTCATTTGGGCTGAATAAGCATTATCCCTGGCACTAGATAACACTGCAAATTCTTACTTGTAACATCAGAAAATATTAACTTTAATTAAATTTGGATCTAATATTTACTGCACTAGTCATGGAGTTATAGTCTTGCTGTGTGAACTTGTTTGGTTTCTACTTTAGGATATTCAATTTTCACAAAAAAACCAGTATTATTAATGATGACTATTAAAAGATGGCAGTTTATATTACAAAAGAAAGAATCATCCTTAAAAAAAAATGAGTGTAACAGAAGAGGCAAGAGATATCCTTTAAAAGATATCACTAGTCTAATTATTTGCTGAGATAACTTGTGGGATATACCCAATGCAGTCTTCAAAATATGTATGTATTACATTTATGCATATATAAAATATTACTAAGGACTAAAAGTATGAGAAGGGAAGGAGTCATAAGACTCAATTTTAGACACTGGGAGTTAGCTATCAAGTGTGAACTGATCACTTTGTAGGGCAATTTATTTTACTTATCCTTGAGGCTTACGATGAAATGACCTTTAGGTAGTGCTTACTTCTTGCCAGTGAGTACCAAAGGAGCCTAGTTTGACTGAACATCATTTAATTAGGGCAGATGAATCTTACTATCTTAGCACTAGAAGATACCAATTACTTCCAGTCTTAAAAACATGTCCTTATTTTAACAGAAATATATGAGCTTAAAAAAGAAAAATACCATGATGGAAAAATCAGATCCTCTGAATGAGATAAAATGAATGCTGGAAAAGAACTCTCTCTCTGGGTCTTGTCTTCTTACAAGATTTGTTTCCTCCACTATTGACAATTCAGCAATTTAAGTGTTTCCAAACACACCTGTGGCTCCCTGGGCAAGATCCTTTCCAGATGTGCTGGGCTGAGGACACGTTCCCTGCAGAGCCAGGCTCTCTGCTACTCACAGGAGTCTCCCACTCCTCACATGAGCTGTAAGCAACCTACTACATCCCTGCATGCCTCGTCCTCCACTGCAAACAAGTCTCTAGGCTGAGCATACATAGACATTTATTGGGAAAGCATAATACCCTCTCTCTTCGCTTTTGCTGAAGTAGTTTGACCTGGCAAATAGAAAAGATTGCTTTATTTAAAAAAAAAAGAAGGGTTTGTTTTTTTTTTTTTTTCTGAAGTGATTTAACCTGCAATAGCCAGAGAAATCAGTCAGCCTTCACTTGTGCTGCCCAGCTGCAGCCTTTTAGCCCAGCTTACAATTTACATGCTTAAACACAATAAACTGTAAAACATTAAATCCTTTAAAATATTACCACAAATTGAGCTCTAAAGGATTCACCTACAAGTTTCCCAGGGAATTTCCCATCTCCTTCTTTCCAACTTTGCACTCTCCTACGGCATAGTTTTGATCATGATGGCTAATACAGACATCTGTGAACAAGGTATTGTAATTATATCAGAAATGAAAGAGAGACCTGCACAGACTGGAACTATTGTTATTTGTCACCTTTAGGTTGCCAGGATGTGTGTGGGGGAGAAACAGAGTATACTTCAGAGATTTGGGATCTTCACAGCTGAAACACTCAATATGAACAGTACTTTAAAAGTTTCATATATCCTAATCACAATATTTAACATTTTTCATTCTGAATGTGCCTAGAGCTGCTCTGGCGTAAGTACGAAGGCACCTGACTCCTGCCTCCATTCCTGGGGGTCAGACTGCTTTATTTCAGGAGATGAACTATATTCTGAAGTACCTGATGGGTCTCCATTTCCAATAGCAAGCACAATGGTCAGAAAAAATGAACTTTTCTCCCGTAGTTCTTGTGTTGGTGCCCTGCTTATTTAAGCAATGATATTAGAGGTGGACCATAGCAATGTCTTATTTTTTATTCCCAATTTAAAAAGGAAAACAGTGAGTTGTCTCAGCAATTTGACAAAGCAATCTCAGGTGTTAGTCATAAAAATAATCTTCATTGGTGGATCTATTTTCTTTCCCTATTTTCTCCCACTATACAACCCTCCTAACCACTTAACAGTATGTTGAGTGTTCATTTGTGGGCCCAGATTCCTAAAATTCTTGCCAAGCTTAGTATTTTTCACTGGATTTAACACTGAGTACTTGTCTGCATTACATCTTGCATTACCCATATAAAGCCTCTACCTGTTTTGGCTTGCTCTTTGGTTATTCGGGATGGAATTGATGTAGTAGATGATTCAGACTCTCTCTTGGCTGTGCCCTCAATGCATTAGTTTTGTTTTAAATGAATGTACAAAATGTTAACAGCTTCTTTGGGGAGATTGCTTAAAAGCCAGATTATTTAATGGTTAGGAAGAGAGAATAGGTAAAGTTTTCCTTTCTGTGTCATACAGGATCTACTACTATGCTACTTATGATTTTAGTGATAATGCCAATTCATGTGAGAGCATGAACGTCCCCTCACAATTTTGCTTTAGCTTGTTTATTCTTTGAAACTGCAGGGATTATGAAGCAGTAAATTCAGTTCTTAAAATTTTACATTCACATAGTTACAATGGCATCGGCTTTGCGTCATTTCCAACAAACAAGTGAACAGACCTATTGTTTATCACACAAAACATAATCTTGTTTATTACTTGAATGACCCTTGCATCAAATCCTGTATTTTATCTTTGTACAAGTATAGGAACCTCACCCTAGCAAGGGAAATAGTAATTGAGGAACAGCTTATGGAGCTGCATTTATCTTCCCTTAATATCTTTTTTTCCTTGTGAAAGGTTTGCTTTCTCCTTTTGGTTTTATGCTCAAAAAGAAGATTCAAATGTTTCAGCGTAAGGCAATAGACCATCATTACAGAATGACATTGAAGTTCATCTTGGAAGTGTCAAATTCATTACTGCAGTGAAAATAGCAATTATGTAGAAAGCAGCGTTACAACTGGCACTACAAGCTCACAGAAATCTGCACTGCACACATGAAAAAACAGTGTACTTACACCAGATTTTTTTTTTCCTAAGTTTTCCAGGTGGCTTGGTGCCTTCTTCAAAAACAGAGGCTGATTTTCATAGACATAAAGAGGTATTTTGCTGTGAAGTGTGTTCAGATTTTAATGTGGCAATAGAATATCTAACCTGGAGCAAATATGTGAAAATGTCATCCAGGACCAAATTTAACAACTACTTTCCAAGCAGAACAAAATGCACTTTTTGCATGTGAACTTTCTGAAAGCTGTAACTTGCGGTTCTTTACTGTCTTACAATGGGAGCTAAATAAACAACATTTCAATGCTTACATTTCAAAAGCACAGTAAATTTATCATAGTCTAAGTGGAAAATACTTGTAACTTTTTTTTTTGTTTACTAATAATTTTCTGATAATATATAGGGATTGGTAAATAAATGTTGCAATAATTTATGTAAAGGAAGAAAAACTATAAATGGACTGTTTATACTGTTTATACAGCTCCAATTGGTCACTTGCTCAGAAACATGTCTAGAGTTCTGATAAATAGCACTGAATTTAGAATTTCCACAAGTTCTAAATGTGCTTTTCTCCTCCAATTGAAGAAACTGGAACCTGCACAAGATGATATTAAGTCTACTGGAATTTATGAAGTTATTTCCCTCCAAAGTAACTAGTTAAAGTCATAGTTAGATCCTACATGGGTTCATTTACCTTCAATAGATGCATGTGTCTTTCTCCTAGCTCCAGGGAGAGATTAGGGTGACTGTGAGGCCTTAGTTGTTTCTTATTTTTATAGATTATTTCTATTAGTGGTAACCAGGAACAGTTTTTATTTAATTTCCATACTGTATTCGTGAAATTATATCTTCGGGCACGTCAGAACATCCTTTACAAAGTCTGGAATCCCAAACACATAAAAAGAGTGAGAAAGTAACTAAACTAACCACCAGAGATGATGCACAGAGAATCCGTTGAGCATCTGAGATCAACCAAAGAGATGGGAAACGAGACTTGGATTTTCCAGAGCCTGCTCTTTTGTTAAGATGTAGTAGTAGCCAGTATGACTTTATATAATTCACACGACTAAATTTAGGTTTATTCCTTACTTATGCTATATTCAAATTTGCTATCTATTGGTGCTTTTTTCAGCTTTTAAAGTTTCACCTCTGTAACTATATGCTATAGCATTTAAAGTAAATTCAGTTGTGCAAAAGAAAGTTAAAGTCATTTTCCCGCAGCAATCTGACTTAGTTTAGCTACCAATCAGTTGTAAGATAAAAAAGCTGTCTTGCATAAGATGCCAGCATTTCTATATTTTCACGTTTATAGGACTGCATGCTGTTGCCCAAATCTGAAGAGTAAGGGTCCAGTCACTTACTAAGGTTACATTTATTGTTTCCTTTGCTGTGTGATAGTTCTATATACATTGCATAAGTCTCAATACTTTTAAAGCATGTTGTCATTTCTTCTGTGTCATTTTCTTATTTTTCTCACAGCTGAAGCACATGATGCATCTGCAATTTGTTCTAACATCAGTGCATGGGACTGTCTGTTTTACATACAGTGTGTTCAGATGTGTAAATTGTTAATCTTTTCTATTATTTGGCTTGTTTGACTGAAAACACTAATCACTATTAAGTATTCAAAACTCCTGGCAAATATATCCAAAATTCAGCATTTTTCCATCTCCTTAAAACTACTGCATGTATTTGTAGTATTTCAAATTCTACTGCCGCCTGTGTTCCAGGAAGAGCAGATTTTCTCTTAATCCCTGGAGACTGCATTGTATTAAGAAGCCATTAATGGTGAATAACAACTTTATTAAGCTTTACTAACTTAAGAACAGGGTTGCATGTATCCTTAATGGAGCTCTTTATACTAATCATCTACCCCCACAGAAATTTCAGTATATAATTTCCATAATTCTAAATAATCCAAAAGGCATAGCAAGGATTGGTAAAAAGAACCCAGGGCCATAAAGCAAAACTTCTTGGAAAGACGCACATGAGTCATGAAGATGTACAGCAGTAGCAAATGTATGCATAGGCATGTGAGGAGAAAGCTGGCTTCTGTGTGGTGGCCCCACTCTATGTGGACCAGTTCAGCTCCATCATGCTCTTCTCTTCCAGAGGCACTGACTGGGTGGTGCCGTCCTGAAATGACCAAACCCCACTCTTGGACATTTGTATAAGGGCCCTGACTGCATCTTCCCCTCTGAGAGGATTGCTGGCCAGAGCAACCTCCTTGCCCTGGGTATTTAGGGGAAGATACCTCCACAACCCTGCTTTGCTGCCTGGCTGGGATTGGTGAGGCCTTGACCTGCTGGCTGACTTTCTAAGGTTATTAAGAGAGATTTTATCTTCAAAAACAAACCGTAATAACATGTTACTGAGGTTATGAGGTTACAAGAGCATAGTCCTGAGAAAAAGGGAAAATTTTCAGAGCAAGACATATTGAAATTAGTTTTCAAATGGTGAATGCTGACCTTCTAGATGACTTGATTTTCCTTGTGCTTTGCAGGTAAGCAAACATATATTCCTTCTGTACTTTGAGTGTGAATCTTTTTTCATTCATAAAATTATCTGTTTCTGTATTCCAGGGTAGTAGATGGGTCAGATCAGATACTGAAGCAAATGCCCTGACATCTGAATTAGCTATCTGATCTTGCTAGGAAGGTAACCCAAAGGAACACAACAGCAATTGATTTTTAGATACCTCATTTTTTTTATGCTATCCATAACACCTCACATCTGCAGTTTCCCACTTTAAATTTTGAAGAAGTTTAATATCAGAGAAAGCTTTATTCAAGCATTGTGCTTTTAGATGAACAATGTGCACTCTTTTTCCTGAAGTTCAATGCAATACAATTTTGTTTTCATGTATTTCTGCTTCACCAGTGTATTCCATTAAGGCTTTTTCAGAAACATAAACCAAAGTATCTCTTAGTATACTAAGCACATATTCCTTAATAAGATCTGAGCACGTCTCTGTAGGGATTTCTTGTTTTGTTTTGTTTTATCAATATGTTCTGACTATATTCTCAGCCAGTTTGTTGCAAAACTCTTTGAAGACTGATATTCTAAAACTGAAATCTGTGCAGTTGTCTCACACTTCTATGTATCTTTTAGTGACTAGGGTGTTGGTTCAGCGAAGTTTGCCCTATGAAAGATGCAAATAAAGTATAGTAATACTAGAAGTCTTTAATGCTCTGCACTTTCCAGCATCACAGGCTGTGATAATACTGCTCCTTGGAACTCTGCATTCATAATTTCATGTTATCACAGTCTGAACATGAAATGTAACTTTGGTGAAAATATAGGTGGGATCTGATTTTTTTTTATTATTAGTGGCCTTTGGTGAAACTTATTCTTTTTGCTGTTCTTACAGATGTTGATCCTCAAGTATATTTAGAAGTTCTTTAGAGTACAAACAAAAATGAAGCATGATAATTAAAATCCTCTTCCAGTCACAATAACTCTTTCGTGCATTCTACTCTAAAGTGATGTTTTATATTCATAATACATTAAAAATTAAGTGTTGAAAGCATATTCACAAACATTTTCAAAATACTTTCACTTTTCACCTGTAATTGAGTCATCAATATTACCAGCCAGCTATGAAACTAATTTGGCTTATTGCGTTACTCATCCTCACATCTTAATTATTGATTAACACTCCCACTGACAGCAAAAGGTTCCCTTTGAAGAGTAATTACTGCATTGTAACACTATGCTATAGCTGTCTTCAAAATTATCTGTGCAACAAAATTTCTTTATAATTAAAATAATTGGTTTAAATTTGCAGATAGACAAGCAGGCAAGTATGTGAAGCCTAATACATTCATATGTATTAAAGGATCATCTGTGATAGACAAAGGAATTAAACATCATGATATGGTTTATTCCTCCAGAAAATGAACTCAGTAGTCAAATGAATATTTCATGGCTTTCCCCACCTGCTTACCATGTGCTTACCATCACCTATATATTCCTTGCAAAGATCATGTTTCTTTGATTAAAACCCAATGTCACTCGGAAATCCTAAAATTAGGTTGTGTTTTTTTTTGTATTAACAATACTCTGCTAGTACCTTACATTAAGTCAACCACAACATGATTAAAATATATTAATGTGTACCTGAAGTTTGTGATATATGATAAATTATTAATTTTGCATGCTATTACAGTAGATCATAAAATACGGCAGTTTGGCTAGAGATCTACTTTTAGTCTTGAAGAAGATTATCTTCTGTATGTTTGGTTTGAAGAGACATGATGCAAAATCTTCATGTTTTTAACAAACGTAGTGGTTACTGTTTAGTAGTCAGAATGCTCTGCACACTCCTGAAAATTATTTTTGAGTGACTAGTGTTTAACGTTTCTTTCCCTGCAATGGACTCAGGAACATCAACTTGTTGGTCACAGCAGGCCTGTGACCTGTTTCTTCTCTATCAGCTGGGTAACTATTCACAATATAAAATTACTTATGTTGGATTTGGTTATCTTTACTAGTGAAATTAGTCAGTTTACTTTGTCTACGCCACTTTATTTTAGCCATCAACTGAATTCACTTTATGCTGTATCATTTGTATCATACTGACTTCAAACAATGTACCATGAAAATACAAAGCCGAGATCAGTCCACACCTGAATAAGCAATCCAAGTTTAACAAGAGACAGACACAGACCTTGTCTAGATCTGAGATGGTTATGAAGTTCACAAGACAGATTGGAAAGCACCTAAAACAGACTAGAATGAGAGGATATCTAGCCTGTGACTTGGAACAGCTCATTTAGTGAGCTGTGAGAAGGAAGGATGATAAGACAGCTGCTGGAGAGAGCTTGTATAGACAAGGACGTTTTATAGTCATTGATACGAAGACACGTTTATGTGGTAATGTTAGGAGAGGAAAATGTTGAAAAGTAAGTCAAGAAATGAGTAAGCATGGGAGGGATGAAGTCATTGGGTCAGGCTAAGATGTCAGTGAATGTATGACTGTCATGATGGGAAGTGCTGTTGCAAGGGAGCTGATGGCAGGCAAGGTAATTTTTTTCTTTACTTTATTTTCCCCCTGTAAAAATACATTTTCATTTCTTGCTTACTTATGTTTCTTTTCATGACTCTTTCTTCTTTACAAAAATAATCAATAGTCATTCATAGAAATGGTTTGGGTATAATAAATATGTAGAAACTCTTTGCCTTAGTAAGAAAATGTTGTTATCCCTTCCTTGAAGCGGTTATTCTTTTTCACTCTATGGGTCTTCTTTTTGTGTCTTCCTTAATATTTGCAAATTACTTAATACAGAAACTTCATTTTTCTGTAGTTCTACTATTACTAGACTAATTAATATTTTTGGTTTTAAGGACTGATTCATCAAATTTTAATGCAGTGACACTTCAGTTTTTGGAAGACAGAGAGACAGTTGTCAGCAGAGTGGTTTTAGGTCCAATTTCTTTTGAGAATTAGGAAGTCAGTAAAGAATTATGAGACCTGACCAAAAGTATTACATTGAAGCTTATCATCCCTTCTTTCTTGTCACTCTCACAAATTCTGTTCTTTTTCTTCTCTCAGTGTATTTCCCCAAACTTAAACAGTTGGTATGCTTTTTAATCTCAAGGGGGCTTTCTCCATGACCCCTTAATTTTGTTATGTATTTATAAACTTATGTAATTCAGCTAGATTTTGAACTTTTTTTTCTGAAATAATGTTTCTTTAACCTCCACAAGTTGACAGATTTTGTAAGATGTTTCCTTGGGATACTGCAGTCTTATTCATAATTTGGCCATCACCATTCTGAATTCTCATATTCCCCACAGAGGATCATTAGTCATTTCATCAGGTCTCCAGACTGTGCATTTTTATGTAGTTCTCTTGATTTCAAATTGTACTGATTAAGCTTTCTGCACAGCATAATTTCTGTCACAAATTGCTTCCAGCTTTCTTTCAGTGAGTGTCCCCATATCTGAGGTAGGAGTTTCTGATTTATCTGCATGGAAACAATAAAAAAAAGGGGCTTTTTTGTTTTGTTTTGTTTTCAGCGGCTGAGGCTTTGCTTAGACATTTCTCCTTGTGATATTGGGTGCTATGAATGTTGTAAAATCAACTTAAACCCCTAAACAGACTTCTGCTTTCACTGGTAAGCCAATAACGTATCCTTAGGGCTGCTTCAGCCTATAACCACCAGGTGGATGAGGAACACACAACTCTAGGCAAAAAGGTTCTTTGTCGTTTTTTCTGGCTGCAATATTATGCAAAGCTCCATCCAAAGGAAACCTAAGAGTTTATATCTATCCTGGGAGGTTGATTTGAGGAGCTGCTGAAAGTTGTAAACAATTTCCACGTGTGGAAAAGTTAGGTGCCTGGAAGGGTATCTTTAAAGGACTTTGCTCTGGGTAACCATGTTCCCAACTCACACAGTGTTACAAATCCAAACTTTTACCAGTGAGGTTTCCCACTTGGCAGAATAGGTGAAAAAAGAAATCTTTGCTGTGCTCCAGGTCTCCAGCTGTATGTCAACCACCATCACAATAAGCAATTACTAAAGAATCCTTACATGCAATTTCCTTGTGTGATTTCAAAGCTGTGTAATGTTTATAGTGTGGCCTATGCAACCCATATATTGATGATCTACCCAAAGTGCCAGCTGACCAGCTGTGTTTGAGGTGCTCCAGTGAGCAGGGATTTTTGTGTCCAACTATGACAACAAAATTAATGTCTCAGTTAAGTTAACCACATGGGTCACCTCTAACACTGACTTAACCTGTCCTCTCATGTAAGAGGAAAAAGCTGTGTAGATTCCATGGAGCTGATGGAATAAATTTTAAAATTAAAGAGTACTTTGTCCTTCCAATTTTTTGAGGTTTTATGCATTTCTTAAGACTAAAATGATCCTTTAATACTTTAAATAGATATTAGTTTTATTTACCAGAACTGAAATTCATTGCAATATTTTCATAGATATGTACCCATATTGAAAAGAACTGCAAAAAATTAAGCAGAGGAAATATAAACCTTTTCCAAATATCATTTTCAGGTCCTATAAATGAAAAACGTCTTTTCTATGAACATGCTTTTTTTTTCCTTCAAATAATGGTCTATTTTGAGATTGGTTTCTGTAAAATCCATAATTTTAATTCTGTTATTAAAAATAGTTGCAATGATAAACATTCAATAATCAACAGTTATTAAGCCATTTGATTCATAACGCAAGGTGATTTTTAGCAGTATAGGTATTTGTGCTGCAAATTATAATATTCAAAGTACATATGTAATCGATAATGTATTTGTTGAATAGCTCATTCTCAGCTATTTTCCATTGCTATTGCTGATAGGAATCTTTGGGATGATTAATGTGTTCTAGGATACCATTCTAAAGCCACAAGATTTGCAGCTGCATACTTGCCAAAAGAGAGAAAAGACTTCTGCTCTGTAGTGCATGTAATCAAGCATCCAGCTGTTGAAAATGTTATAAAATAATGAAGCATAATTGGAGAACTTTTAAACAGGATTTCTGCTCTGTCTCATAGCAGCTGGTACAAGTGGAAGAGCCTAGCAAACAAAAAGTGGCACTGCTTCTTCCAGACATGAGTTAACAAGAAATTGATATATGCATGCCCCTAAGAAAAAGAAAAGTCAACACAGTGGCTGAAGTAAATATAAGTGGGGAAATGATCATCAGAACTATTGACTGTGAATAAACCACCAGAAGCACAAGCAGACAATGGAAGAAGCAATTTCCCATGACATTACCTGCCAAGCAATAAGTTACCAATAGCAACCCTTCCAGAGGATAATGGGGCATTTACTTGGATGCACAGTGAGTGATGGCAAATGAAGTACAGCTTCAAATTGTTTCCTTTCAAAAAACTCTTTATACTTTTTCAAGAGGCAACAATAGCATAAATTTACACCTCTTCTGGCGTAAATCAGTGTCTCTCCAAGGAAGTCACCAACCCAGCATTCACATTTATTTGGTGAGAATCTAAGCCAAAGGAAGGAAGCTGAAATCCAAAGAGCAAATCCTTAGTCACACGCATAGTGCCATAAATACCAAAGACACATGGCTATAGCTGCTCTATTAACCTAGAAGTCTCTGTGTAACTAAGAAAGTTCCAGTATATGGAAAATGGGCAACTGTAAACCTTTCACTTGGGCAGCATACAAAAAGATACATGCTGTGAATAGGCCAAGGGATGGAATAGATTAGCTGTGTCAATGAATCTATTTCATGTAACTGCATCATATGAAGTGTTATATAACACATATACGATTGCTTGTTCCTAAAATGGGTGCACTCCATCTTCAAGCTATTTATATTTTTTTCACACTACATCAGTTAGTAAACTGTCCCAGCACTGCACTTTGGCAGAAACAGGATGAACACTTTTCATTTAACTGTGTCATTGTATGTAGCTACTATATTTACATGCATTATACCAGTAGGAATTGTTCCATGTGATCTCAAATGATACAAAAATGCTACTCAAGTCCATGCAATTTGGATTGATAATTATTGATCGTTCTAATAATATCAGAAAGGACTGTGAGCTAATTGATCACTTAAAGAGAGCATAAGAGCACTGGAGACCATCTTCACAGAAAAAACCTAGAGAGAACGGTGTATACAATAGTTTTTAATCTATTTCATTATACCGTGATTTGACACAATCAAAAATCTTTGCATTTATCAATATCTTCTGGTTGTCCAGCTATGTTTCAGTAGGATGACACTGCCTTTCTTCATAAAACAGGATTATTAGAATGAAACAGTGCTGTTGATTTTCTAAAAGGCAAAATCCAGGGCTGGTAGATAGCTAATCTCCCTCAAAACTTGGAAGCACTTCTTTTAGGCTTTCCAGTCTGACAGATTGCTGACAGAGGACAAGCAATATTTTACAATTCTTTAGCTGTTTCTGACACCCATGTAAGTAAGAATGGGATTTATTTAATTATTAGCATTTCTGCCTTCAGACCTTTCCAAATCTCTCAAAAACAGTTTAGCAGCTTTAGAAATTGTGCTCTGCAAGGCAAATTTCTAGTGAAAGATTATACTTGCTTTTCTCAATTTTTCCTGGCTTTCTTAGCCTACATCTTCTTTGAAAAAGAGAATAAATAGATTGAATCATAATAGACAATTTAACTTTGACTTGTATTTATGACCTTCCTTCCATAGGAACTCTTATTCCTGATGCTACATTGCTTCTATCATAGAAAGAGTCAGTGAATGTGGCACAGTTCTGAACCTGAAATAACTGTGACAGTGATACTCAGATTATCCTACTCAAGGCAATGCTTCACACAGTGTAACTGTTTTAAAGAAAGTGCTGCACATTCTAGATGGCAGAGGCCTTGAAAAGGGATAAAATATGCCATCTCTGTCATATTTGAAAGGATAACATTAATCTTACTTAACTTTGAAGCTCATGCTTTTGTTGTTGTAAGCTTAATACAAAACCTTTGTTAGTGAGAATTTGTATGTATGTGTAGTCACTTCATAGCTAACACAGCAAATATACACAAACACAAAATAAAACTCCAAATAGGCTGAAAATTGGTAGCTATAAAGCATTTTCTAAGGGTCTTGATTTTATTATCTTACTTGTTTTTCCTATTATTTCTCTAAGGTTTTTTTTGTTTGGTTTTTTAAGGAGTTACCATGAACCTATTGATTTTCTTTCTAGAGATACATTTTATATATACAGAGTAACACCTATAATGGAAATAGTTAAGGTATGGCTGAGATGTTGCTGACTTTGTTGCCAATATTACGTCTTGCATAATAATGTACAATTTAGTGCAATTAGCAACAACTCCTGTAGGAAGAAACAACAGATTTTGCTGATAGTGGACCATCTAATGTGAGGTGGAGCCAAGGGTGAGGACCCTCAGGGTGGAATTCTTTTTATCTTTCTTTTGTCATATGCTCTGTTGACTCTCTCCATAATCGTTGGAGACAGAAGAACTTGCAAAGTGCATTCATCTTATCTAGATCAAATAGACTATGATGAATCATTCTCTAGAGGTGTCTCGTTCACCCTACTTACTATAGTAAGACCAAGTTGACTTTTATAGGCTAGACGTCTTGCTGTTAGATGCCTAGATTCAGAGAAATGAATCCTACCGCTATGCCTTAGTGGATACTAGAAATCAAGACCTCCAGTCATCTTGTTTCTGGTGACTCAGACAGACATTTCCCAAGTAGCTTTACTTAGTTCCTGCATTTAAAGGTTTAGCACAGTCAGAAGAGTCAAGGACAGCAGGATGGGCCACATCAATTGTGCAGACAAATGTGACATGGAGTGAATATATGAGAAATTGTCTTCAATCGGTCTGCAAAAGAAGGGTTATTTGACTTTCTGCAAATAGCCCTTCTTTTTCAGGAATATATCTTTATATAAAAATATCATCTTTCTTTATATTTCAAATAAAACAAGAGATTCAATCACTTGCTCAGGATTATCTTTCTTAAGCAAAAACATGTGAATAACTTACTGGAACTTAAGCCCAGGATTACAGCATGAAAGAATACACTTTTGTGAATAACCCAAGCTCATTACAATCCCAGCTTGGTTCAAAAGTCTATTTATGTTCGTATTCTCACGTGTATCTACGAAAGACATATTCAGTGGTACTGAAGGTCATTAATGCACTTGGTCTTTGCTAATGCCTTGTTATAATGTCTTACTGGATTTCTGCTCTGTTCCTCCATAAGCATAAGGCATGTTTCCTGTATAACCACAGAATGCACTAACATACTTTAACTTTTGTATATCTTGAGAAATAAAAGGCTAGTGATAAGATGTTGCATGAAAAAATAAAGTAGAAGTGTTAGTTTTAAAGTACACAATTCTATCCTAGTTGTGTTGATCTACCATGCTATGATAGCTAAAGGAAAGGTCTCAGAAAGGGCAACCATAGTGGTCACAGGCACCTAAGTGTTTGCTTTGGTGGTGCAAATTTGCTCTGAGTGTAAGTCAGCTCCAAACTGGAAGCCAGGTAATCATAGCTGTCTTTCTACAGATATCTTGGCTCAAGATGAGTGCTTTTTTTTCTATCTTCAAACTGATGCATTTTTCTTGGGTCTACAGAATGGATAATGTGAATATTTGACAACCTGCAAAGTGTTGCTGGGAAGCTATTATCACCACTTTAAAAAGAATGCTTTATTGCAGTTATTGTCAATTAGCTTATCACAGTCTATGACTATACCTCTAACCAAATGTAAGAATCTACATTGAAGCTAGCTATATACTTGCCCTAAATCATCTCTAGAAAGAGTACTCATACCAATCAAAAATCTTAGAGTGACTAGTGCAGATGAGCGTGTCTGTACTGCAGTTATCTAACATTATGTCAGATGAATTCCAATCTATGACATTAAGTATGGTCCAACTCATATTATTGCAAAATAAATACTACTTGTTTATGTTGTATCTTATAAATAGTGTAAGAATAATTTTAGCTGTTGTTCATATGCAAGAACACTTTACCATTAAAATAACTTCTAACTAAATAGTACAATAGTCATGCCAGATAACAGTTTCGTTCATTTCTTTTTCTTTATCCTTCTTACTCACAACAGGTAATAGTCAAGGTCAAGTTTCCTATTAGTATGCTAAAACCCACTTCTCTTGCTCAGGAGTTAGTCTGATAACTTATGTGTGTGAGAGTTGTAAATCTCTGGTACATTTAAAATTTGGCTACTTGGTGTTAAGACAATATGATGCCTCAATTTAGTATTGCTTTGTTTTGCATGTATAATTACAAGGGAGCTTTTTATGTCCCTTCTAGGTCAGAAAGCTGATATTGTTGTATCTAAAATTCATATTTCTGGAGAAGAAAGTCTTTTTGATTTCAGAATCTTCTGGGGACATTTTCCAGATCCTCTCTGTTGGCAGCTGCCAATTTATCCTAGATGTCTAAAGTACTAAAACTCAAAATTCAATGAATTGGAATTCATGGAAGAATAATCCATGATGAGGAGCTGAAGTTCAACATATAGTTTGGATTTTACACTTACATGATATGTCCAAAGCAGAGCTGGTCATGCAATGCAGACTATACACCCCTGATGACAGCTCTGCTCATCTGTCCAGTACTCAGCTCCATCTCATGCATCCAGCATAATTACAAAGCTGTGAGGAATTAATCCTTCCAGCTCTCTGCACCATTTTTTCCATGGTTTTGTACCAGAAGCCTGCAAAATTCTAAGTGAATAAAACACAGCATGCCTCCCTATATCCAAATAGGCTTACATACAAAGGAACCTATCACTTGTGAAGACTTTCTCATTAAACATTAAACCAAAACGTCCTGATTAGCCAAGAAAAACTTTCAAGTTCTTCACATCAGTCTTTCCAATTTAAACAATGGTTTCTCTTTTCTATATCATGATTTAAACTTTCATTAGAATCAAGCAAAATTGTTATGAACAGGTATAAAATCTTTGCATTACAGGTTATTTATGTCATCTTATTGTCTCATTTTGTTTTAATGACAAAGAAGAAGGAATTAAAATTTCACAGTAAATTTTTCTTACAGGTACTACTCATTTACTGATGGAAGACAATGCTGATACGATGCATTGAAGTTTGGGTTCAAATAGAGAGGTGGTGAGTCTATGTGAGTGCACTCAGTATGTGTTCATAAGGTACCTGTAAAGCCAAAATTTGTGGCTGAGGGGAGGAGAAGGGAAAAAAAAAAGAATTTGTATCTTCAGAGGAATTTTTAGGTTATTAAGAGAAGTTTTATTATGGATCTGTAGCGGGATTTGTCTGTCAGTCAGACTGCATAACAGATTAAAACTACATCCCCTGAGTACAATGACTTTCTAAAACTGAATATTTTAAAAGGGATAAGAATAGCAAAGCTTAAGTAATCTGGTTAACATATTTTTATATGTTCCTTTATATTAACATTACCTTTTTTCTTCAGGAAGATATTATTGGGAATGCAAAGTACGTTACAAGAAAGATGTTTTTCAGCCTATTTATCAGTTCAGGTACATTACATCAATAAAGCAGCAGAAAAAGTGCAGCCATTAAAGAAATGATTTATTGATACTTTAGGCTTGTTAAAACAGGTTAATGTCGATGCAATTAACTTCTGGATCAAATCAGTTCACTGCAAAATGAAAGCTGACAGAATGGCTTTAAAACCACATCCCAAACAAAACAAGAGCATCAATGAGGGTTCAACCTCAGAGGAAGAACCAGCTGGCAATATAAGGATGAGGATCTTTCAGTAAAAAAGTCATTTATTTTAAAGGAAACTATTCAAGCAATGGGCCACTGGGCCCATTTCAACTCTGAAATAGTTTCAGAGCTACACAGGGAAATGGAAGACAGGATAACAAGACAGCATACAGAAATTAGAAATTAGACAAAGCTGAAAGTAACAGTACTGCACAATCAGCAAATGGCCAGGTTACAGGAGGTCAGCTTCACTTGCAAAATATTAGATGCTAATTGCATTGATTGGATGAAATTCTGCCAGGAAAGTGAATAAATTCTTCATAATTTACTCAATTATGTAATGCCATTATAAATTAGCAAAGAAGTTTGTTAAGATGCTCAGACTGCTTCTTAAAGTGAAAGTTAAAGTGTATGTAAAACAAGGGAGGTTGAAATTAACACCAAGCAAATTTAGAACTATGAAGATATACTATAAAGGAAAGGCAGATAATAAAAAGAATCCCTCACACTTCAGACAGCCATTTAAATAAATTTCCATGTGTAAAATACTATATCTCATTTTCAAATGCAACTTTCATGTTTTAACATTTCACATGATAATGTAACAGCAATTTATTTTAATCATGTATATCTTATACTTGATAAGTCACTGCTCCTCATGTAAGTGGTGGCCCACACAATTTCTGTCATTACTATATATTGCCTGTTCTTTAATGCCCATGGCCATTGGGAGCTGCCCTGCAGGGCTCCAGGCTGTGGTATCAGTGGTGTAAAAGGGTTTTATGAAACTGTGAAGTAGAGTTTCCACACTGAAGTGAGAGAACAGGAACAAGAGAAAGGATCCTGAGCAAACTTCCCCAGTCCCTACAACAGGAGGCACTGTGGGGTCTGGAGGTAGAATCTACAGGGCTGTATTTGCTTTGGTAACAGTAGCCCTAAAATGTATTAGCTTTTGGTAGAGGGTTGGATGGCTGGACCCCACAGCTGTCCAGAATCAGGGTGGCCTAAAGATAGTGTAAAGAATTATTTCATGCCCTCAAACCTTTAATCTTATCTGCTGTGGTGCTTCCCAAGAGTTACACTGCGTACATTTGAAGGGACCCTTTGTAGACAGCGAATTATGAATAGTAAAATGGTAAGAGGAAATGAAAACTGTAACATTTTTATATCTCGCATGTCTTAAAGGAATGTTAAAATATGTTTCTTCCCCCCCAGAAAGTGGAAACAGGAGAAAGATAAAAGGAAAATCAGATTTTAAGAGAAAATTTTGGAGTAAAATGAAATAAATTTTATTTATTTCAAATTCTGTAAAGAAACAAAAATATTATTTTGATCAAATCTAGTAAATATTCACACATATGCTCAAGCCAATGAAGAACATTGTTAGCTGAGGAAGAGAGAGATCTGGCAATGTGATCAATATGATGACTTTCTTTTTTTCTTTGTTTGTTTCTTTTTTTTTCTGTCACACTACTTCACTGAGATAATTTCAGAATCAATGTGAATCTTAAAGCATCAGCACAGATTTAGGTAAAAATAAAAAAATAAGAGATAAAAATAAGATACTTGGAGTTCCTGCTGCTGACATCTTTTTAGTTCTGCTGTATCTTTACATAGAGAGTCCTTACCAAAGTAAATGAAGAAAAAACAAGGAGAGCACAGAAAGGCAGGGGTCAGGCACTTGTGGTTGTTGGTAGGGACAGGGAGCCCTGGCAGAGAGGAACACCAGGGACGGTGGGATGCCTTGAATCCCTGATGAAGAAGACAGGGAGGAGGCTGAAAGGACTGCCTGAAAGAGAGGGAGAAGAGTGAATGTCACATAGGAATAGGTGAAAGCAGATGGAAGTAATTTGGCCTTCAAGAGTAGCAAAGTGTGAAACCTGCTAAAGTGTTTTGAGGCACAGCTTTTCATCTTTAAATTATTTATTAGAGTCATTTGGAAAAGTGGCCCAAAATATAATCTTTAAAGAAAACAAACCTCAAGTTAATTACTTCAATAACAGCAAGGTTTTACAACCTAGCTGTGAAAAGTTCTTCCACTGTTTCCACTTCCCTGATAATATTAAATCCTGTTCAAAGTATGTAGATAACAAAGTTAATTAATGATGGCACTTTTAATTATACACTTTTTTATTTGAAGCAACAGTATTTCCTAGCTCATCAGATTAATTTCTCTGTCATTGTGACAGAACCATGAGTCAGGCAGAGCTCTGAAATGCATCTTCCTAGAACTTCTTTTTCCCCCAAGTCTCCCAAAATATCAAAAGGTCTTTTAACTAAAAAAGCCTAATTTTAAATAAAAAATAGTAGCATACGTGTATACTTAATTTGAGAATAATTGAAGCAACTAGAGTAGAAACAAGAACAATAAAATTTTTTTACCGCTCTCCCCCTTTCTATCATGTTCTTGCCTCCTGATTTACAAGTTGCAGCAAACTCAGAACCTCCATATCCCCAGTAAAGTGCCTCTGCCTGCTGTGAACCCTGCCTGCCTCCTGCCCCTCCACACAGTCACTCAGCCTCAGAGGGGCTGCAGGTTTCAGCCTGGCCTTAGCTCCCTTCAGCCACACCTGTAGTCCCTGAACCCCCACACAACGTGTGCTGAGATACTGATTGCTCTCTGCCATACACCTCAAACTACCTGAGTATAACTGTGAACATACAGATAAAGCAGCAGCTATCACAGGAGACTTCTTGAGCATGATGCAGTTGAAACCCTGGGTTCAGTTCTTGAAAGATCAAAGCAGTTGGATGTCACACTTTTATTCTGTGCTGAATGTCACTATTAGGAACAAAAATTGTACTTTATGGACATTAGTCATTTTTCCTTGGATTCTGAAGCATCTGAAAAATCTTCTGGTGATAAGAGGCTGCATAAAAAGTGATTTTTATGCATAAGGCATTAAAATAACTTTTCAAAATGTAGCTCCTTTTCAATCATGGTCCTGTGTTATAACATGATTATTATTGATAATGAGTTGCTGCCAGCTCCTTGTTGCTAAAAGCTACAGGAGACATGTCATAGGTTGCTAATCACAAAAGCACAACGAGACTTCTGTTGGATGTGACAAGCATATATGAACCTTGATTTTCATGTCTGAGAAATACATGATACAAGTTAGGCAGACAGAGACTAGGAAACTGATTCTGAGACTACAGAGTGATAATGGGTGTGTCACCTGATTACCAGAAGAAATTAGAACTACTTTAGTTTGTACCGAATACTGACATCCTCCAGGAGCCATTATAAAGACCAGGGATAAGCCATATTCAGGTATGCCCCTGCCACTTCTTATCTCCTATGCCTTAACATGAGGAAAAGACTTATCAGTATATGTAGCAAAAAATTGTGAAACATTATAGCACCAATACTACTGCAACAATGCAAGACCTTATATAAAGACATCCAGATAAATAATTTTGAGAATGTAGTTTGGACATTGCTTTGCTTGTGTAACAGATTTGGAAATAGACACAAGAAAGCGAGTGTCTTCTGTGGAAGATTACATTGGATACCCAAATGGTACTTGGATATGTGCTTTTTATACTGTATGTTTTAAAAAACTCCCCACATATAGGAAACGATTAAGCTGGTAAAAGCCAACTTGCTCCATGGTTACTCCCGGAGCAACAACCTTTCAGAGCCACAGGATTCATGTGTTTACCTCTGTTACGTAGCATGGACAATGGAGACTCAGTGTTTCCTTGATTAGTAGCCTTACAGAAAGTACTGAAAACTACCAGACTTGTGACAAACACTTAACTATCTTGACTTAGCATGTTCTTCTCTCATTGCTACCCTTGAATGACTATCTTTTAATTCAGTATTTCCACCAGTTCTATCTTTCAGTAATTTAATCAAAACTGTAACTTCCTAGATGGTTAGTGACATGACAAGAACTTTACCAAAGCTGAGGTATTGCACTGCTATAGTTTTCCCTTTCCAATAAAACTTATCAGGCTACACATCAAAGAAGAAAATTAAATCATTGAACATAGAATCACATAGGTTGGAAGGGACTTCCAGAGGTCATCTAATCCAACCCCCTGCTCCAATAAGATAAGGTTCCTCAGGGCCATTTCCAGTCAAGTTTTGCATATCCCTAAGGATGGAGACTTCACAGCCTTTCAGAACCCCTTTGCAGAGTTTGACTATACTCATGGTAGAATACTTCTTTTCTTATAGCTAGGTTTTCCTGTGTTCCATCTTACGTTCATTCCTTTGTGTCCAGCTGGCCCTTGGGAAATAATAATTGAATTTGTATTGATATAATATCCTCAATATCTTTACAGATCAATTGTTTAATAGTTTTATTTGATATCTTTCTGAGAACTAAATTTATGTTAATTTTTTCACAAGTGAAATTGGTTCTGCATACTTTTTGTTGCGTAAAAGAACTTCTCGTCTGTGTGTTTCTAGTATTGGCTAAGTTCTGAAATACATCTGCTATCAAACTTTCAGATCTACCATCATTTTTACATCAATTGCCATGAACTTTCAACAGGTAATCCAGGAAATTCTTCCAATGACATTAAAGGTTGTCAGTGTTTGATAGTCTCATTAGCTAATAGATTTCCATGAAGAAAAAAGTCAAGTTTCTGTGTACAGGGAAAAGTCTTTCTTACAGTTATTTAGATTTGTTTATTTTTATATCAGGAGTATTGTACTCAGAACTATGCCACAGCTGTTCAGAATCACCCCAGGAAGTTTTGTTCTGAATCTCAAGGTATTACCTGTAAGATGCTCTTTCCGTCTGAAGAATCTGAAGCAGTGAGCAGTGTCAGTACTGAAACACTATGGCAGAGAGAGTTGTGATCCGCCTGATTGATCTGAAATTGGTCTACCTGAAATAGCTTGATGTCTTGTCTTCAAGGCTATGACTAGTGAAATACATATTCCCTTTCAGAGATTCTGGGGGAATATATACTATGTTTTGTTCTACCTTAAATGGACACTGAATGTTACTGTTACTCTTCCAAAACTGAGCTTTCATTGTATATTTTTTGGCATTTTATCAGCTGGTTATAAAAAGGCAAGCTTAAGCATCTGAGTCATCACTAGTCATTTTGACTTGTTCTCACTTTTCATATGATATGTCATCAATACCTCCAATGGTAATAGATATCAAGTTTTGTATGTGCATGCTTTTTCTGTTTGTGTTATTCTTGTTTACTTCAGCAACTGCTTTCTCTATGCATTTTGCTTTGCTTTTTCCAGGAAAATGCCTGGCTTTAGGAGTTGCTAAGAACTAAATGCTTACTGCTCCCACAGTTGTCAAGTGTCTGTTCTACTGTGTAAGTATCATGAATGTAGAACCTATAGCAGAACAGAGTTAAATTGCCTGTAATATATTTGTTAGCTTCATTCATACT
This sequence comes from Eurystomus gularis, assembly GCA_013400335.1. Lineage (NCBI taxonomy): Eukaryota > Metazoa > Chordata > Aves > Coraciiformes > Coraciidae > Eurystomus > Eurystomus gularis. Next base: position 219,255 of record VZZY01012215.1, read on the forward strand.
GTATCAATTATCATATAATTTTGTCAAATATTTTTTAATTTTATATAATTTCTGCTCTTATAAACAAAGAGGGTAAGCCACATAATTGTATCAACAGGAGAGATGTTTATGGAATTATCTTTTTTTCATACATTTTCATACATTTACCACACCTTGTACGTAGCTAAAATGGTACCGGTTTCCTAAAAATGTATGGATTAAGATAAATACTGTAAGGAGAAGATGTCACTTCTAGTGCATACTGTCTTTTGATATCAGTATTCTGACTGTAAACTCATGGCCGTTGTAGATTAAAATCTGGTTTTTGATGGTTTCTTTATGTTTGTAGACTGTATATAGCACATATTGACATCCTTCGTATCTCAGTTTGACAGTCACTAAGTGACTACAGTGGCCGCACTGGCTCTTCATAGCTTTGCAATCTTGTGCTAATTTAAAAGACTATTGAATACAATACTGTGATGCAATACTTCCACACTTCTTGGTTATTTGCCTTGTTTATAGGCAATTGTGGGATTCTTCCATCTGGGTTTGAAATTTCAAAAATTTGGAGCACCAAATTTTCATGCTTCCACTACAATTTTACCCAACTCTTGTGCTGGTTCAGCCATCATCATTATATGCTGCCATCAGTTCCCTGATCACACAGACTAACGCTGAACTCAGTAACATCCCCTCAGAAGTCTTCTTTCAGACAATCTTGCCATAGGTTCCTGTGGGCCCAGCTCCTCTGCTGCCCACTGGGCTCCCTCAGTGGCCCTTCACATGAGGTTAACTCCTCCATCCCAGAAAAAAATAAAGACCTATATACTCCAGAAATTTATATACTTATATTTCTAAAAATGCTTTTTAGCTAGGATAACAGCTAATTATTCTTTAAGAGCCAGATAATACCAAAATACAGTGCTCTCTTTGTACTCACACTCCATTAGGGTGCTCACAGCTGATTAACTTCTGTAACCAATATCTTCAGTGGCTTTCTGATGCTGAATACAGTGTCCACTCTGAGTAGGAGCTGTTGCTTCTCACTAGAAAGTACGTTTTAATCTCCATTAATAAGTGAGTCAATAAGTCAGAGTCAATTCAGCAGCCTAGTGCAAGCTCATCTTCTCATTGTGTGTAGTCTGTATGCAGGATAGCATGTACCCTAAGTAGCTAAAGAAAGCTCAGCTTGTCTTCAGGATAATGTATACTTTTTCAGATAAACACAAGAACACGAGGAGCACAGGTACCATTAAAAATAAAAGTCTGAGTTGCACGTGCTGGCACGTTTCAGCTTGCTCTAAAAACTTTTCTTCACCTTGTAGTTTAGCCATAACTGATAAATCCTTAATTTGTTTGGGAGCAGTTATTAACAAGAATAATTTCTGCACTGATTAATAACTCATGCAATTTTGCCGATAACTATGGGGCTGCCTGTGCAAAATCAAATCCATTTAATTTAACTGATTACCTAGTACATTCTCTCTAATGTCTGAAGAGGAAACCCACCCCCAAGCCCCAAACTAACAATCTTTACTGAACTGCTAAATACTATTTTATTTCTGTGTCCACAAGCCAGCTGTACCTGTATTGTCTTTAAATAATAAGAAAACATTTAACACTGCCTGAACTCTCATAGATTTGTGTTCCTGCAAGTTTAAAGTTTGTAGCTTGAGACCTGGTTGTGTAAACCAATTAAATTATGATATCCTAACTTAAGGAGAAGGAAAAAGTGTTTTCCTTGTGATAATCCAAAAAAAAGATAATCCAAATAAAATATGCAAATAATCTGTTGTTTATTTCTTGTTTTGCCTCTGCATCTGAGTTCACCTAGTGAAAAAACATATCTTCTTTTGTCCCATTTCAATAAATTATCCATTTATCTCTTCTGCAATTTTCTGATGATAAATATTCATGTAAAGTTTATTTAAGCCTTCTGAAAGATAGATTTTAAATGAAATAGATAATTCATACTGATTTCCTACTGATTATTTTCTTCTCTTCTTGATTTCTTGTTAGAGAAAAGCTGGGCAGGGTAAAGCTGCAAGGAATATTCTTTGAAAAATTATAAAATAAAACCAGGTCAGTTTAGGTGAAAGAAGAATATGTAATAAATCTTACACTGCAAAGGAAAATCCTCAGGGATTCAATCTAGTTCTTGACCACAATACAATCGTGAGAAGATCAGGGTCTTCTCCCTGCAGAAAACTGATACTCCTCTTGGAAAAATTGTGCTTCTTCTCAATGCCTACTTTAACCATTTGCTTTCTGTGTCAGCTGCCTGGGTTGCAAATTATGCTATACAGTCTCTTGGCAATTAACTTTGATAATCTATTAGTAGTTCACACATAAGAGGGAACTATTCTGCCACACAACAGGTTCTTGCATGTTCATTTTGAGTGACTACCAACAGCACATGTAATCAGCAATGGTTAGAAATCCAGTATATCTCTTGATGATTATACTGCATAGGACAAGATTAACAAGTTGAATAAACAGAATAATAAATGTGTGAGTAATAGCGTTATGTTTGCTCTACCTTCTCATTAGGCCATTTCTATTGTCATATATTTCACTCAGAATATGGATTGTAATATGCTATTGTCAACTCACATTCCTATTTAAAATGTCTTTTTCTGCATACCAAATTGATAGTTATTAAAACAATAATTTCAAATAGAAATATTAGAAGGATGTTCCTGGGGGTGTTGGTTGACATCCAGATGAATATGAGGCAGCAGTGTGCCCAGGTGCTCAAGAAGGCCAACAACATCCCGACTTGTATCAGGAATAGTGTGGCCAGCAGGACTACAGAAGTAACTGTGTTCCTGTACTCAGCACTGGTGAGGCTGCACCTCAAATACTGTGTTCAGTTTTGGGCCCCTCACTGTAAGAAAGACATTTTGGTGCTGGAGCGTGTCCAAAGAAGGGAAAGGAAGCTGATGAAGGGTCTAGAGAACAATTCCTATGAAGAGCAGCTGAGGGAACTCAGGTTGTTTAGTTTGGAAAAAAGGAGGCTCAGGGGAGACCTTATTGCTCTCTACAACTCCCTGAAAGGAGGTTGTAGCAAGGTGGGAGTTGGTCTGATCTCCCAAGTAACAAGCAATAGGACAAGAAACTGCCTCAGGCTGTGCCAGATGAGGTTTAGATTGGATATTAGGGAACATTTCTTCACAGAAAGGGTTCTAAAGCACTGGAACAGGCTGCCCAGGGAAGTGGCAGAGTCACCATCCCTGGGTGTATTTAAAAGATATGCAGATGTGGCATTTAGGGACATGGTTTAATGATGGACTTGGCAGTGCTGGGTTAATGGTTGGACCTGATGATCTTAAAGGTCTCTTCCAATCAAAATGATTCTATGGTTCTATGATTCAATATACATTTATTAATGGATATAATTTTTTGCATTATTAAACCTATAATTGTAAGTTGCCTTGGGGCTGAACCTGTATTATTTTTGTGCAATTGCATTACACCAGAATAATGCAGACCAGCCCCTGACTTTGGTATCTGGTTCTAGTGCATAATAATAGTGATGAACTGTTCTGTAATGTTTTTGCTAAACTGCTAGCACTTAACCATTTTTCAGAATATGGGTCCATTGGTTATTTAATTTAGAAAATGACTGTATCTGCTCTTTAATATACTGCTTGTCAGTGTATTACTATTAAGACTATAGGTGTGACATCCTGGCTCTTTGAGGAATGCCCTGTAACCTTCTGTTATATAACCTCCACTTTTTCATGGATGCATGACATTGGTGGCTCACAGATATTCTGTGACTGATTAATAGATTCATCTACTTTTCTTTCTTTATTGTTTCCAGCTGAGAAGCTCCTGGATTATAGAAGAAATTCTCATTATTAGTCCCTGCATGAATGACCTTTACTTTCTGCAGTTAAATTTCACCCATATTTCTATTATTCCATTCCTTAATGTCATGGAGACCTTCCATTACAAGAATCTGATCTTTCCCATGCTCACAGTGCTACCAGTTCTACATCAGCAAGTTAAATTCCTTTACATTTTCCTTTCCAAGGTTATTAATGAAAACATTAAATGGGTTTTGACTAGTGTTTCAGTGTCTACTTGAAGCTGTCTTCTCTTACAGATACTTTAAATATCCTTTTGAGTCTGTCTATATCTATTTTGTTATTTTTATTCTAGTTCTGTTCTAGTTTCAGTTCTAGTTCTGTCCATTATCATTAATAGTGTCCAGTAAAATTCTATGTGCTATCAATACCTTATCTTACCATAACACAGGTTTGTAATGTATACTATATGCTATAGCAATGTAAACTATATGCTATAACATATACTTATATATTACAAAATATAGTTTTTGCACCTAGTGCAAGAAATAATATATTTAATTTTAAATAGCTGATGGGTTTGTTATAATTTACCTCTGAGAAGCAGTCCTAGAGAAGGATGGCAGTCTCCAGAGTCCTCCTCCAGCAGTTGGAACAGTTCTGTTAGAAGTCGTCGGAGGTGGTCATGTGTCTCACTAGGTACTCCAGCTTGGAGTAATTCCCTTGATGTGCTCCATTTAAAATCCAGGGCATGTCCTGACATGAAAAGTAATCAATGCCTGTGTATTTCTCCCCCACTTTCTTTGAAAATACTTTTCATCCCAGCTTCACAGTGTGCATGCTTGCTCTTGTCAGACTCCACGCTGACTTTCCTCTGGATCTGTTGTGGTAGCAGGTTTGTTTGTCCTCACCAAAGGACTCCCCAAACACAAAAAGCTTCCTCTCATATTTAAGTTCTATTCTGAGTTATTGCTCCTGTCTGTTGACTATACTGCTTTCTCTTCTGTGTAATGTCTTTGTTTATACTTGGGCAATTTCTCAAAGCTGTCTCTGTTATCTCTTCTCTTATGGGACAAGCTGCTTCTCTCTTCCGTCATTTTATCTTCTCTTTCAGCATGTTTCTCCTCATTGCTGCCCAGTGCAGCATTGCTGTTCCTAAACTAGCTAGTTAATCCTCCTGCCATGTTCTCATAGTCATTCTCTTTTTGGTTTATTGATCTGCCATTCAGCTTCTGCTGTTCAGTAAATGCAGGTCGTCATTTTTTTATGCTGCCTTCTCTCTTTCATTTATCTTGACATTCCTGTCTGAACTTTGTTCTGTTTTCTAAGTCCATGCCCAGTCTTCATGATTTCTCTTCCTTTCTTCTCCTCCATGAGCTCCACTGGGAAAACTTCACTCAAGTCTGGGTTCTGTCAGTCACTTGCTCAGAAAGAATGCTCTTCTTTTGGTTTTTTTTTTGCATCTCCATCTTTATCTTCACTTTTTGGTGATGTTACAGTAACACTTCACTGTTACTTGTTGTCTGACTAACAGTGTTTGCCCTTCTTACCTTGCCATTAAAGAAAATCAAGTGGGTTAAAGTAGCTTTACACAAATTCAGTGTTTTCTGTCATATGCTGCTCTCATTGGTCCATGATCTTCATATTACAGTCAGACTTTTTTGTCTCGGTGTTTACAATCTATACGACACTCTAGAGAAAGAGGAAAAAAAAAAGATTTAATTAAACAGAAAAGAATTAAGTATATTTTCAAGTAATTTCACTGCTTTTTAGCTGAAGTTCATGATAACATAAGGGTAACCAATGAAAGTATTTTTTAAGGAAAAAATTACTGTTCCTCTTCTGTTCTCTCTCAAAAACATCCAAATGTGCATATTTGTCTCCTCTTCACCAGCAGAGGTATCCTACCAAATGCTTGCTGTTGAATGTTTTACCATATCTGTCAGATGTAATTCTCTACAGAACACCTGGAGAGGAATGTAGTACAAGTAAATCATTAGAGACAAGGTGAAGTGTATACTCTGTTTCTATAATGCATTTCAATGCCTTGTTTTTTTTCAGAGCATGAAGTTGTAATCTAACAAATCTAATCGATGAAAAGGCAAAATATTCTGCTCCCTCTAATATACTTTTAATGCCTTTTTCTATGAAAATTCCTCTTGGTGACTGAATCTGACAACCGTATTTCTTGAAAGAACTGAAAAATAGGAGCCAGAGTGTGAGAAATGTGGTTTCTCTGTTTTGGCTCATAACATACTTAATAAACCAGGTTTTCATTCTATTGCACTGTCCAAAAGTACATGTAAATTTGTAATACTTTGAGGTAAAGTTACTTAATTTTGAACTGTAACCAAATCCAAGTTGTTTCGAATTATGAAGAGACCTCAATCTTCAGATCATTTGAATTTTAACCTTCCTTTACTGCAGGCTGAGAAGAATCCTGTTCCCTGAAAATTTCTTCCAATGCTGATTTGTCACTGTTGGTGAAAGAAGAGACCTATTTTCTTAACATGAACTAGAAAATTGATCACTGTTACACTTAAGTCATGTCAACATCTGTGGTTTTTATCTAAACCAGTGCCACAGGAAAATGATAAGGAAAGTAGAGCAAAATTACATTCATAAGTATTAGTTTCAGTCTACAAAATTACTGTACTTTTAGATCCTACAGTTTAAACCATACAGCTTTTAACACTTCTGAAATATTTCTGTTCTGAGCAGCATATGGATGACATATAGGACCTGATCTTTATAGTCATTCAAATGAAGTAAAAATTGCAAAGAAAGTGTACTTAAAAGCACACACTACATATATTATTCACACTGGAAACCTAGTTTTCACATACAATTGGAAGCACCGTAATCAGACAAATTAAGCTACAATTTTTTGCTATCATACCCTGAAAATTACAAGGCTTTTCTTATTTTGTCCCTAGGAATCTGTTTCAAATTGTGACTTTAGTGTCTACTAAATGTATTGAATTCTTTAGAAGCTCTTTGGTGTCTACTAGTAAAATCGTGGTTTCTGGAAAAATTTGAGTGCAACTACATTGTTGGATAAAGATTATGGAGATAAGTACCAAACTCTTTGATTATTTCCTAAGTTTTCTCCTGTATAATACATAACCCAGGAGGGATTTTGATGTTTCTATTACAAAAGCCTAAGTTTCAAATAGCTTTGTGAGTTCAATTCTCTTTCTATGCACTTTGAAGGTGCAATACAATCAAGACACTTCGGGATGAATTTTAAGAGTTATGCATGAAAAATAATCATGTACAGTTTGATCATAAATAAAGGGGGTTTTGTGTGTACTTCCTATGGATTGCTTTGTAAGTTTACCCTTTTAGAAGTTCATAAACTGCAATAAAGAAGGGCCTTAAAGGTCAGACAGAAGTTCAAAAAGCTTTTTGGATGGTTTCTATAACATGTTCACTTTAAATTGCTGTAGGCATGACCAAAAGCCTGCCAAACTTAATGCAGGTATTTCTCTTCTTTTCAGTAAATTTGGACTCAGATTCTTAGGACATGCGCCAAAAACACACCTCAATTTTCAAAGAGAGAGAAAGTGTATGTTTGAGAAACTTGGACTCTGATTTTGAGAAATAATTAAGGTAGTTGGAATGGAATGCTTTAGCATCATGTGAGTTGGATATCTAAACAATTTATTAGTAGAAAGATTGCAGATAGAATATTATGTGAGCCTGTTATGTATTAAGACTTCCTTTAAATGTCCTATGAGGTAAACATATACTTTTGCAAAATATTACTTGATATAGACATTTCTGAAAAGGAAAACAAACAAACAAGTCAGGAATCATTGAGGCCAGTCCTGATATTGCTGCATTATTTTAAGACACAAAGTCATGAAGGAAATACTAGAAAGAGTTACTTTCAAGGCTCAAATTGACTCTTCATATTTCTTAATGATTGTCCATAGATTGCATATGCAAGAGAGCACTGCAGGTAACTGAATTTTCACTAAAATTTTGCAAGATTATATAATATTTACAGATTTTGCACCACACTGTATTAAAATTAACAATGACTGTTATAGGAACAGTCAGACTTCTAAGTATGCAGAAATACAATACTCCCTGTTTTTAACCCATGATATTCCAGTTCTGTTTACTTTTTATCACAGTGCAATATTTGTTTTTTTCCAAATATGTAGGTGGTATTACATTTGGAGAGTTCAAGTCACACTTGTGAACTGGGCCTAATATACAATAGAACAGAAATAGCAGCATTTTCACTATCTTTTGAATAGACTAATAATGTTACTGGAGATAATGGAACTGTTCAAACTATGTGGATTTAAGAGTTTAGCAGAAACTGTAGAAAGTTGTTCAACTAACTAAAAGTATTGATGCCTGCAAATGACATCAAAGCTTAAGGGAAGTTACATTAGTTGAAAAGCAAGTAGAATAATTCATTGTGTAGAATTTATTCTACAAATTTAGCTAGAGCAGCCTAGATTACTGATTGCAGATACCTTCCCCTGTGAATTGATCTCTTCCTACTGTGAATTGTTCATGAACTGATTTTCAGTTGATTAATTATAAATGTTGTGGGAATGGAGAAAGAACAGCCTCCACACCATTTAACTTTAGGCAACTAACTTAAGTGTCTGAGACAGCAGGCTAATCTTCTAGGCTTCTCATATACTCAGTGGAAAAAAGTCAGACTCTTCTGCAGGGAGAATTTAAAGAGAGTTTTTAGGTTCCTGCTCTGAGTTGCAGTGCTTACACTTTTCTTTACAAATTCTAAGAATATCTTCAGTTGTTTCTGTCACTTGAAATGTATAATTTCCCTTAGTACTCTGAATCTGCACTTTGCTCTTAAAGAAATTAAAACAGCCTAGTTTGCTTTGGACACACTAGGCCAAAAATTTTGCTTGAGCATAGCAAAAATAATATACAGGTGCAGCCAGCAAAACTGGGTGTTCCCCTGGAAGGGAATAAGTAGAAATGGCAGAAGGGTCCAAGTAAAGACAAATAACTTTATTGTCCTGCCTCTCTCTGGCTTTTTATCTCTTCTCTTCTTCTCCTTCTCCACCTTACTAGTTCTTATGCTATTTAGATGGCTTTCCATGTTCCCAGGAAGTCAAGCACTCCTGACATTCTGCCTAGCAGTCCCAGAAACCCATTAACTTTCTCACTCATGACCTTCTAGACTTGTGGGTTGATGTAGCAACATCCCTGAGGAACATGTGTTTTTGGACCTCACAAATTACTCTAGATTGCTTTCAAGAAAATGAGCCTCCAGCCCTTCATTAGCAAACCTCTGCGTTACCAAGAGCCTTGGGTTTTGATTTTAACATAGTATGCCTTTATTAGGAATTGTGAAATATCTTTATATTTTTGGAGCCGAGTCTCTTAAGCCTAAGTACCGCATTCCATTTGGGATGTGGATTTAGTTCTGAACAATTCATCTGAAACAGATATTTCTCTCTGCTCCTTGAGGGATTTATTGGCAAAACTAGCCATCTATTAACATTATCTTGGGACTCTGCACACTGAGAATAGATGCTATAAATCTTAGTTGTATAAAAGCCCAAAAGCTATAAGGTTTTACTGGACAGCAAATAGAAAATTCCAATAAGTTCAGACCTGTTTATTTTACTTAGAGTGAAAGAATATTCTGAGTGAAGCTTGGCTGGAAATATGTTTGGAGACAGTCATTCTGCCCTCCTCTCACTCCTCTTTTACAGCACATCCTGCCCTTGCACACTTGTTCTCAAATATATGTAATAATTTTGCACGGGCTATGCAAAATAACAGGAACTTGTACCACTAATTATTGTGTCACTGGCCTTGGTCTTGGATGTGATTAGAACAAATAATAAATGAACAAATGTATCTATAATATTACACTCCATTAGCAGCAAGAGTCTACAATTTAAATTTACACTGCTCACCAGGATTCATGTTTCTAAATTGTCAGATCAAACTAAGATTATACAGAGCCCAAGTAGCTTTGGTTACCTTTGTTGGTTTTTCCTGTTTGTTCTCCCTAAAGTTATTACAGAAAGTCATAGATTTACTTAAGGATAGTTAAAATTTTTGTTGCTAAAGGCAAAAGATGTTTACCTATTCAGATCTTGACAGTAAGAGGATATGTGGTGTCCAGATTTGGTGGATTTGAGGCCTTAAAAATACTCTTTGATTTGTGCCTTTTAGATTATATTTTTACTGTACATACTATTTTCTTTCCACATTGATCATGCATAATTCATTCTGGCTAACCTCATTTGCAATAAATTCTTTTTAGCTGTTACTGTCATATCACCATAGTTATTTTGTTACTGTAGTTTATTGCACTGCATTTCCAACCAAATCCAGTTTCTAGCAAAGAAACCAAACATTACAACTTAACACAACTACTAGCTTTATTTCAACTTTTAAGCAATAAAAATCTGACTACAATTTTTCTGGATATAAGGCTGGTTTCTCCACAGTGTTATACCTATAGCACAATTTACTTGTCCAAGATTTTTTGATCTAAGTGTTGCCTGTTTGCTTTTCTGTGCAGCTGCGATATTGTAATAAGGCTAAAAAGACATCATCACATTCATAGGGGGGGGAAAGTTCTATTACATTATAGCTTAAACAACCTTACGCATTTGGGAAGTTTAAAATTTTAATTATTTAACTTTAAACCTGAAAGAGGACAAAATTGTTCTGTACCTATTCTGACAGGTGTAACAGTAGGTACAGAATTCTTACCTATTCTTAGAGGTGCATTAACCTCTAAGCTATTTGCAATTTATGTAAATAAGAAAACACTTAGAGGAAAACTGGTTTCATTTAAATATGATAGTAAAAATAATTTAAAAACACTTCATAGGATAAAAGTTTTCCACCTCCTTTATAATCCTTACAATGAAATTAGTAGAAGCCACAATACATTACTTTTTTTTCTTCCAAAAAAAAAGAATGGTGAAAATCTATTGCTTATGTAGGACTTATCTGACATGGTGCTGTGCTGCTCCATGTTAACCTTTACTCTTGATCATTTACCTCTTATTCAGAGGAAAGGAAGGCAGCTGGAGTTGTATAAGGTAACTTTCAACCCCTGTATGAGGTAAGAAAATAAACTGTGGAACCTTGTTGCTGAAAGGCTTCAGGGGCAATACTTCTTATTTGGATCCTATAAAAAGTTAATTTAATCTGAAGATTATCAAGTTAATATTAGTAATCCTGAAGATACATAAGCCTGTTGAGTTCTCCCATGATGGCTCACTTTTAATGGTATCTCTTCCTAAATATAACTAAAGCATCAGAATTCTGCAGTAACCAACTGTTGTGCAACAAAAATGTTTTCCTTTCAGAGGCTTTATTTATATTAGAATTACAGAATCATAGAGAAGTCTAGGCTGAAAGGGAGCTCGAAAGATCATCTGGCCAAACTTTCATGGGAAAAGGAATCCAGATGGGGTTATCTATCACCCTGTCAAATTGCATCTTGAAAACTTCCAGTGGTTGGGACTCTACCACATCCCTGGGGTCATTGTTCCAGTGAAATGCTATTCTTGCTGTAAAAAAATTCTTTCTTATATCAAGAGGAAATTTCTTCATACTTCAAACAACACCTTGAAATGGGAAGAAACAGCTAAACTACTTTATGCAGGTCTTTAACAATTTCTATACAGAGGTACAGAACCTGAGTTCTCTGAAAACTCTGCAAGCCATTTCCACAAAAGTTATAGGGTAAGTACCTCTGCAAGGACAGTATACTACTTTTGATCTCAACTCTGCCTTATTTTTCATTGCTAACAAAGGGATGGATGAAAAATTGTAATCTGAAGATTAGTTTTTTAGGCAGTCTTTTATATATGACAATAAGGTTATTGTATCTACTCTTGAAGGGCAAGAGAGCCTGGATAAACCACCTATTAGTGTGTCATGGTAATCTTTGTGATTACCAATGCCATGGACAGGGTCCTGGAGGGTATCTTGATTTCTTATGGATTTTGGCCAAGATGAGAATGCCAAGCATGCTATTGGAGAAAAAAATCAATACATTAAATTCCACAAAAAAATTAAGCAGCCAGCCTAGGAAATTGGATGTGAACAATCCATGCAGTGTGATAAATTTAACAGTAGCAAGATGAGAACCATAAGAAAGCTTCTCAGGATGGGATTGAAAAGTCCAGCATCAAGCATACAAAAGTTAAAACCATACAGATACGCAGGTAATAGAGTATAGAGAGGAGGAAGAGGAAAAATTTTGCCATCAGCTTGACAATGAGGAAGTGTGTTTATGTTTCATGACAAAAATGAATGTCTTCAAAAAAAGACGCAGAAGCAATTTCAAGTGCTGTGGGACTGCTGTGAAGATTTGTGTAATGATGAAGTAAATGTTGACTTAAAATCAGCATATTAACAAGTGAGCAAGAGTCAGTGAGGATTGGTTCATCCTTAGCTGTCAAATGCAGCTTTGGAAAATACCCAGCAGGAAAAGTTAAAACATTTCCAAAAAAAGCAAGGGAGATGCTGCCATTAGTATAATCCACAAGCTTCATACATACCAACTGTGAGGGCATTACTTGCCAAAAAGAGACCTTGACAATATGATTGTATCTCTACCTGATTTGCCAAAGACATTACCTGAGGAGGAAGAAGGTTTTAGTATGACACCAAGTACAATAGATCAGCCATTCAACTTGAGAAATCGAACAGAAAATGCTGAGAATATGAAATAGAACCACACTGCAAATTCACGGGCTTCAATGAAGCATTTGATCACATAGAGCAAGGAATACTATGGACTGTGATGAAGACACTCAACATTAGCAACAGAATAGTGACAACCCTTGAAATCCTTTATTACAGTACAGGGAGTAAAGTCCTTGAAAGTAACACACTGAGTAAGTAGTTCCATATAATAGCTGGTGTAAGAAAGTGATGTCTCCTATTGCCACATCCCTTCAATTGTTTCCTTGAACATGTTATGTCAAAGGACTCTGAAAACTTTGAAGGAGTGCTCTCAGTTAGAGGTAGTAATATAGGTAATCTATCCTTTGAAGATGATGTAGATTTTATAGGAGGAATGGGACCAGGATGTGCAAATACAATGACAAAGCTGGGCAGCACCGCAATGATGTATGGTATGGAGATGAGGACAAAAAAAGAGCACTGTAATGACAATGAGGATTACTGACACTGAACAAGAAATAGACATCAAAAGTAAGAAAGTTGAATGAGGGGACTTATTCAAGTATCTCAGTACTACTACCATGAAAGACAGGAAACCTGAAACAGAAATCCAAAGAATTGCCCTCATGCTAGCAGTGCTCACAGTCCAAAATACAACCTGGAAAGCCAAGAACAACCTTAGTAGATCCAAGAGAAGAAAAAAGAAAACTTCTTAGAAATATTGTGTTCTCGATAGCATGAACAGTGTGAAATGGGTGAAACTCAAACAGCAGCAACAGAATGAAGAATTCAAGCCTTTGAATTCAGAAGTGTCTGCAGAATTCAATGGATACCATGTACAGTGCAAAGAACTAACAGCTTTATTACAGAGAAGCAGGATCTGCAGTAATTGGATCCCATGAGCCTCTACTAGCAGCAGCCCAAAGAGGGAAGTTGGAAAGGTTTGGCAATGTAACTAAAGCAAAAAGCTTAGCAAATATAACTTTGTAGGGAAAAAAAAATGATGAGAAAAAAGGAGGAGGGGTTTGTGGGCAACTTGGTAAAAAACATCACCAGAAGCTGGACAGGAAAATCTCTAGCAGAACTTCTTCAAGCAGTTAAAACCACCTGAAATGAAAGGAGATTATAGTTATCACCTCACTATGACCTGGCCAGGCAGAAGAGAGGAAAGGGATTATCACAGCACAAAAATCTGTTATAAAATCCATGAATACAGAATTTCTAGGAAGCTATGTCAGTGTTACAGTGTTTTATAAATAGATAAGACATATTTTTTTGTTCTTTATTGCCTTTCTTCTGTCTTGTACTTGTTCAAGTGATATTTAGCAATTTCCAGACCTACACTCCCTTCCTTGGGTAAAAGGGAAAAAAGTATTTGCTCAATACATTGTTCTTAGGGGAACAGAGCCAAATCTGGCAGCTCCCAGGTTCAATCTGTAGTGAGGCTGGGCACATATTCCCTAGGCACACCAGGCACATGTACAAACACCTCTGCACTATATATACATGTATATATACAATAGGCAGAACAGAGAGACACAGAGAGAAACACACAGAGCACTTCCATGCAGACAGCATAGACGGCAATGGCCTTATCCTGTTCCCCTCTCTGGCTGAGCAGAATCAAGATCTGTTAGTTGGAATATGTATATGTGCATCTATACAATGTGGATGTCCCTAAAAACATCCAGTCTGCTCAGTAGCTGTCCCTGGAGCCCAATCTGCCCAGTTGCTGGCAGCTGGGCATAAAAACGTCTGAGGCCACAGCCCTGCTCTAGCTGCTGGGAAAAATGCCCTCACAGAGGCACACACACACACACACACAGCCATCTGAGTCTCCCTTAGTCCCCAGTAGCCACTCCCCACTCCACCCCTGTGTTGTCACTCTTTAAGACCCACTCATTCTCTGTCTTCCAGACCACCTCACCTACTTGCTGGCTCACTTGTCTGGATCTTCACTGGTGCTCACACACTCATTTGCACACCTACACTTACTCCAGTGGATGGCACCATGAACACATGGGTCACTGTGACCCAAAGTCCCACTCCAGTTGATGGCATCAACATCTGCTCCCTGGGGCCTCTGCAGCTGCTGGCACCACAGACACACAGGCCCTCTAACCTGCTACGTGGCTGCAATCACAAACACACAGAGGTGCATGAGAGTCCCTCATCCAGGAAGAGTAGAGAGGAATTATAAAAGACAGGACAGACGGTGATGATCAGGTAGAGAGTATGGACAAACAGGTGTACCAGCCAGCAAACTATTTACACACAATACCGCTTCTTCCCCAAACCACCTTGATCCCTCTCTTTTCCCACCATTAATTCCTTCCCTAAACATGCCACAACACTTGTTATGCAATCCCCAGGTGTTCTTCCTCTGCACCCCATAACATGTCTCATGACCATGGACAGTGGTACCCCTCAGTGCACAGAGTGCTCTGATGTTGACCCATGGTGATGGGTTTCATGTGTGGAAAATGGGGCTGAACCTGTTCTGGAACAGCCCTATGAAAGGCCTGGACAGTGTGTCACTTCCTCTGAGACCTTAATTTGGGTTCTCACCTGCCATTGTCCTTCTGTCTGGGTTTGTGGAGATAGGCCTTTGGTGGCCTGATGGCTCCTGTGATGGGATAAACTAGGGCAAGATATTATCTGGGCTCTGTCATCTACCTCTGTACTCTTTTGTAAGGGTATAGATGAGCTTTTATTACACATACTAACAATTATAATTGGCTTACTGTCATACTATGTTACATTCCCTTCTGCTGAGCAAGGCAAAAGATTGTACCTGTGATTTCTTACCTTTTATTTCAGTTTAATTTTAACTTTTGCTGCAAAACCATCTTCTATGGAAGCACCCCAGGGCAGGTTGTTTCTTGACCTGTTAGAGACTGACACGGATTCAGTTTGTATTTTCTCATGCCTTTTCTTCTATAGTTGTGTAGCTAGCTCCAGTCTACCATTGCTGTATTCACTCCCTCTGTGCTCCTTTCGTATCAGAACAACATATATGAGAATCTTTCAGTGATGTAAGTGAAAAACTTGTGAAGTAAACAGAACCCAGGACACACTGGGGTTTTGAATACCCATAACTCAGATTGTTATGCAGAAATGCATCACCTATGATGTTCCTCAGCTCCACCAGCTCAGCAACACCATCCTCAGGCTACTTCTGAAGTTAAATTTCAACTGGATTCAGTGTGCTGTCATGAAAACTTTCAGACAAAGATAGCCGTTGCTTATATGATCGCTCTTCCTAACTCAGTGGATATATATTCAGGTTAAACTGGGTCCTATAATGATCCCAATACACTTTTAAAAAAAAAAAAGGAGAAAAAAAAAAAAAGAGTGCTTTAATTAGCACACCAGCACAAGGAATATCTATTTGAAATTCATGCTCAATCTCTTTACCTGCTGTGCTTCATTTCCAATTTGAATGCTTTCATCTTTGTGCTGTGCTGCACCATTCATACAAAAGTCTTGGGGGATTCCATCCAACCCCCCTCCTAATTTTACTTTAAAATCATTAGTCCCTGTAAGGGCCTATCTGACATGTGAACCACACAAAATATATTATGGGTTTTTTCCGTTGATTCTTTGGTGAACAACTACTGATTCCTAATGAACAAAGAGGAAATGAAGGTTAACTAATTCTCAGCCAAAGGTTATGGTGAGTCACCTAAATGTGGAATATCATTAAGCAGGAAGAAATGAAACAAGTCAGAGTAATTTATTTGATTTGAGCCTTATTGCTTGCTTTGAATCTTCAAAAATAAAGTGAAAATAAGGTATGCCATGGACATTCCATGTTGTTTATATGCAATAATAAATAATAGATTTGCATTATGTTTCCCCACAAAAGTGGAGTATTTGATGCATGTGGGGATTTTGTTAAAATTGAAGATTCTGATCCACGCCTGATTCTGACCTTGCATTCCACACTTATGTTAACAGTCCTTCAGCTTCAACAGAAAGTCAATGAGACCATTCTTATCAGTAAATATTACTGCTGCATATAAGTTTGGTACATCTTGTGGTATTTCTGCTTGGGTTGGATGTGAAGATAAAATTCTAATTACTGAGGAATCCACATGGTCTCCTCCTACTGTCTTTTCCTACTTCAACAAGGCCAAGGGCCGAGTCCTGCACTTGGGCCACAACAGTCCCATGCAATGCTACAGGCTTGGTGAAGAGCAGCTGGAAAGCTGCCTGGCAGAAAAGGACATGGGGGTACTGATTGACAGCTGGCTGAGTATGAGCCAGTGTGTGCCCAGGTGGCCAAGAAGGCCAATGGCATCCTGGCTTATATCAGGAATAGTGTGGCCAGCAGGACTAAGGAAGTGATCACCCCCCTGTACTCGGCACTGGTGAGGCCACACCTTGAGTATAGTGTTCAGTTTCGGGCACATCAATACAAGAAATGCATTGAGGTGCTGGAGTGGGTCCAGAGAAGGGCAACCAAACTGGTGATGGGTCTGGAGAACATGCCTTATAAGGAGTGGCTGAGGGAACTGGCACTGTTTAGTCTAGAGAAGAGAAGGTTGAGGGGAGACCTTCTTGCGCTCTAGAAGTGCCTGAAAGGGCACTGTAGAGAGGTGGGTGCTGGTCTCTTCTCCCAAGTAACAAGTGATAGAAGAAGAGGAAATGGCCTCAAGTTGCACCAGGGGAGGTTTAGATTGGACATTAGGAAAAATTTTTTCACTGAAAGGTTTGTGAGGCACTGGAACAGGCTACTCATGGAAGTGGTTGAATCACCATCCCTGGAGGTATTTAAAAGTCATACAGATGTGGTCTTAGGGATATGGTTTAGCAGCAGACTTCACAGAGTACGATTATGGCTAGACTGGATGATCTTAAAGGTATTTTCCAACCTATGATTCTCCTGGTTCAAAAAAAAAACAACCAAAACCTAAAATAGGTCAGATATCTAAAAGAGTTGGTAAGTATAAAGTGGAACTAAGAAGTTAATGATAAGCTGTATTAGGGATGGAAGCCATAAAGGAAAGATTGGGTTGAAGACAGGACTCCAGAAGAGCTGTGGGAGACAAGAACAATACTATAGCTGATGGCAAAATGTGAAACTTGGTTCAGAAATAACTGTTCAAAAATACAGACATGTTTTTTCATCCCTACTGTATAACTGAAAAAAAAATATACATCCTTTTAAAAACATTTTAATTTTTTTGCATCCACCAACAGAAAGCTCCCTAGTGAAACAAATACACTGCATCTGTTTCCAAAACAACAGAACTTGTGCACAACCAGCCAAGTCATAACGTGCATTGCTGTTTCCACAGCTCTGTTTTCGTCTGCCTGTATGTGATACTCCTGTAATAGTTTCTTGGTTTTTTTGAGTGATTCCCCTGAAGTCTATAAATAATGTCTATAGGCTTTCCCTGTATGCTGTTTATTTCATCTATTTTTAGTTTGTATAATGCAGAAGCAGCAAAACGATCATTCATAAATAAAGATTTCTGAGAAAATGATGCAGGAATTACTCTTAAAAATTATCTTTTAAGAGGTATTGAATAAAGCATCCAATATATTATTTTGGTTTAATGTGCTGTCAGTGGTTTATTAAACCATCACAAGTAAGAGAAGTATTTTCAATGTCAATAAGGTACTGGAAATTCTCACAGTGATTCAGCACTAAGATTTTCTGCACTTTGTTCTGAAATGGCAATAGGAGTATTTGAAATATTCAATGACCTGCAAGCTCCAATTCTACCTGCACATTTTGTTGTTGTAACATTATGTAGATAGTGTATTCAGTATAGCTGTTTAAGTGTTTATGCAAGCTTTTTATTTTCTCTGTGACATTTATCTTCCCCAAAGTCCCTCTTTAGTCTTCCATTTGTATATGCTTATTGTTTTAAGCAAATCTAAGGTTAGCTAAAACAGCCATGACATAAAATTGCACGTAATTTGCAATTTCTAAAAGTGTAGTGCCCCTCAGCTTCTTTTAAATTTGAACAGCCTTTAAAAATAATGGTCCTAAATTCCCTTTTCATAAATATCCCATTAGTTTAATGGATTTCTGCTGTCTAGCATCAGCTAAAGAGCTGACAAAGGTTTCCAGCTGTGAATAATGCTCTTTGACTAGAGCCAGTTCTGTATTCTCTTCTTAAGGTCTGACAGACAGACAGACAGAAATAGTAGTTCTTAAAGTAAACCCACAGAATTGCATGAGATGGAATTACTGGGGGTTAGTCAGATACTGATCTGAAATAGGTGACTGCTCTGAAGCAAGAGACCGTTCAGTCTTCTCTGTTCACTTGAGTCACAGAAGCTCACCCTGTTGACTATGCTGATATAGTCTATCAGGCATTAGCAATGAGAGCATTTGTAGTCAGATGCTGCAGGTTAGATCGATGTATTATGTTGCAGAAACATGACAATGTGTAAATCTGCGACTGTATTCAGAGACAGGAGAAACTGGGTCCTTTGCATATTGATGATTCACTAATGCTGAAATTTAATACTGAAAGCTTAGGCATCATGCGCCTTTACTAATTTAAACTTTGTTGCTCTGATAGGAACACACAGGTAATATGTTTACCACTGTGAATATGTAACATGAAGTTTGAAGTGGTAAAGTATCAGTTCAGCTTGCAGAGTATAACATGTGGGCTGTGAATGTCTTCTCTAATCAATGTTTTATAGATACTGAAAGGCTGTAGCATAAAAAATGTCCAAATTTATAAAATGGAGCTCCTTTTTTTTGGTATATGTTTGAAGAATCATTTGTAGAGAACTGACCTGAAATACTTTAAAACTGAAACAAATAATTTTTTAAGTATGAGCTGGGAGAGAAAGAGAGAGGAAGAGGGAATTTTCTATTCATACTCCTGTTTTCATGGTATTCAAAGTTTCCATGATTATCCCTGTGTCTTGGAAAATACACATCAGAAATTTGTGCTCTCAGAATGTGTTGGAAGAAGACTTTCCTTCACATAAAAGCTATCACTGATCCAAAACTTTAACCTTCTTGCTCCAGTAAGAGTGGATTATGTTTTTCACAACAATACAATGATTTTGAGTAAGCATTAGAGGCAGAAAAGATGCAAATTTTTGTTTTATATGACTCGCATTTGTTCATGGCAGAGGGAATTGAACAGAAACTTTTACAAGTTCCTTAATATGTTGTCTCCCACTGGAGCTCTGCCTATGGTATACCATCCTCAGAGCTTAACTGCACAATATAGTCTCAATGGCACTCTGTAAGTGAAAATATACCTCCGGAGTGTTTCAGTGACCTTGATTGCACTAGGCAGGTGGGCCCATTTTGGAAGTGCCAAAGCAGCAGCTCTATAAAAGGACTGAGGTGCCCATTCCAAGTCTGTGATTTCAGTAATTTTAATTAATCTCTACTCCAGAGCACTGCTGCTTACTTCTCTGTCCTGCTTACATATTTTTTACCTGCAGTTGCCAACACTTTAGCTGAGTAAAGGCTAGACATTGATAGCTAAGTTCATAACCAAATAAAAATTACTTTCCCCATTTAATGTCAAAATAATCACCAATGTAAACAACTGTGATTTCTGCTCCTCTCCTTCCCCAGTTCCCCCAGACATTTAACTAGCAAAGCTGTTGGAGAATATTTAAGTGATGGTCTGCTAGACATTTTACTCCCAGGCCATCACTGCATTTATTGCATATAAACGATGCTTGCATTGCTCAAGCCTATTCCATACTGTTTAAAACGGATCTCATCATTTCCTCAGCTTTCTATTCCCTCCAGTGTGCCTGGAGTTCTGATTAGTAATTTACCACAGAGTTCTGTAACAGTGAATACTCTACTGCTGCTGTTAATTAAATCTGTGTGGGTAACTATTCACTCACAAGAGACAATCATTGCAGCAAGATATTGTCAGGCCTGAGGCTTTGCACTAATAGAATCTGTACATATCCCAGAGGTGATATGTTCTGTATCTGGAGAAGATGCAGTGAGCCAGATCTAACGTATCTAGCCAGTGATTTGGTGAACGAATGCCAGGGGGACAAGCTTCAAAAGACAATGTTCCTAAGACTGAAAGATGGGAAGAATAAGAGCAAAAACAGTATGGATATTTTATTGTTCTTGATAGAATGTGATCTCATAACCTGAGATTTAGTCCGTGTTTCTTTGAACTTTAATTTGGGACATATGACTGACATGGAGTGCTTTAAGTTGTTAAAATTAATCATTTAGAGGGATGTCATACACAGTGAATGGTATTGTTATATCAGGAGCATACATGAGTTGAGGTGACATACGGTAAAAGTGGTTTATAGCACAATACTGAAGAATTACATAAAGGAGCTTTAAAGAAATTACAGACAACTTGGCAACAGTTAATTTCAGTGGTGACCCATAAAACATTCTGCTGAAGATAATGATAGCTTTTGCCATATTCAAGGTATTTTCTACTGTGTCAGGAGGTTATGTGCATCACAGGAAAAATGAAAAATTTTAAAGGTTATGATTGTCTTCATTAGCCCCATCACATTAACAAAGGGACAGTTGCCTCCAGCAGGCAATTGCTGCCTCATGAACTCTGCACATGAATTGCTGCAGTACAGGCATCTGCAGTAAGAACCAGTCCATTGTGTTCATTGTTAGGAGGGAATGTCTTTTGTCATGAATTAACATTAACTGGGTTACACAAATGGTTTGGGTACTATACAAAGCACAGCTTTTCTTCTTAATAAAAGTTACAAAAACTATATATTATCTTCCAGTCTACAAAGCGAGTGATTAAAAATGATCTTTCTTCATACAGATGTAATTATCTTTATATATTCACATGGACATTTATAATAATGAAACAAGAATTATTATAATGGATGAAGAAAATACTTGGTTAGCAGGCAATGGAAATGGTTGTCTTTGGAAGATGTAGTGATGTTAAACTATGTTTTTGCAAGTATATGTGATGTTGGTACACACAATGCTTTATCTGTTCAGAGAACCATTTTCACTATTTATACTATTTATAGTCTATTTACCTTCTTTAATGGATACAGATGAACAGGATGAGAACAGATTTATTCCACACACAGAAATAGGTCTATACATACCAAATCAATAGTAATTTTTATATATGTACATATAATTAATAACACATATCCCATATAAAATATGTCTGATAAATAGTTGTATATATCTAATGAAGACAACTAGATTAGTAGATATTACTACAAAATCTGGAGACAAGAAGTTTCCTGGAAGCAGGTGATAGCATGGATTTGTGATGTTAAGTGTCGATCATTTAAACCTTGGATGTCTAATCAAAACTGGTCAACTAAACCACATCAGTAACCACTGCAGCAATCAACTCTAGACAATTTGTCACAACCTATCATGGACATTTATTTTAGGGTAGTGCTTATGGCTCTTACTACACCTATCTATCACTCCAGTGGTCAGCAGAGCCACTTGAACAGCACACTGTTCATAATAAAAAAGTATGAGAGATTTACATGATTACTCTTCTGAGCTCTTGATAGCCTCAGGATTTGCTTCTATTCAGGGGCTGGAAGAGCTTCAATATATTATGATTTTGGTCAGTGGGGGAACTGGAGATGATTCACTGAGGTACTTTGATGTCAGTGGGTACAGCTTGAAGTGCCTCTGTGGCAAGTAAAATTGCCAAGAGGAAGTTGTTGTTGAGATTAAGTAAATAAAACAGAGAAGAAAAGGATAGCTTTGATGATTTAATAATTTAGGTTTAGTATCAGGATTTTGTAAAATTGTTGCAGTTGTTGGGATGGGGACCGTGTGGGCTTCTGAGGGTTGATAAGGAGTGGAGCTCAGAATGTTCTACTATGTGTATTTTTAATGCATGCACATTTCAGAAGCACATTGTGAAGAAACTCTGGTAGACACACCCTACAGGAGATTAGGGTTGTTTCTCTTTCATGTGACTCGTGTGGATTCTGCTTCTTTGACACACAAAAGCCAACAATCATAGTAATAATGGTGTTAAAGGCCACTTGAAAAAGCCTGTGAATATAAATTTAAGGATTACATCACAATACACGTCAATGTGGCTATTTCCTGGCTTATCATCTCATACAAATGTTTTTCTATGACATATAATATATATTAAATACTACGTATACACATATTGTATCCAGATACAGAACGAGATGGCAGTGAATTAAAAAACATCCAGAAACAAATAGACACTGAACTGAAGGGCCTTTTTCTTCCTAGGTAGCAATTAATTACTAAAAATGAGGCCATGATTACTTACTTCCGCTGTTGTTCTACAAAGTACTCCTGGCTTTAACACATTTCCAAGCTGGGTAAATTAAAATTTTACAGAGAAAGTATTTGTTTTACAGTTCGTCTTTTAAGAAGTGCTCTCTGTAAATTTTTGTTTGGTAGGATTGGCACTCAGAATTACTTCTAGTGGAACAAACTGTCTGGGACTGTTGGAAATTCAAACTCTGTGGTCTTTGTGAGTGCTACTGAGAGTGATGGAGATGTGAGTTCTACTGAGAGCACATTTCTAAGATGCAGGAGAAATTATAGTGATAAATTACATCTAGAAATGACCCTGAGAATTTTGTTTATCCAATACCTGTGCTAATACAAAAATTTGCAAAATTAATGTTTTAAGTGTGATGAGTCACATTACTTTTCTGTAAAAGGCTTTTTTAGTTCCTGTCATCTGCAAAA
Organism: Eurystomus gularis; assembly: GCA_013400335.1. Lineage (NCBI taxonomy): Eukaryota > Metazoa > Chordata > Aves > Coraciiformes > Coraciidae > Eurystomus > Eurystomus gularis. The sequence continues at coordinate 242,379 of VZZY01012215.1, forward strand.
CATTCAGAGGTCACACATTTCCAAGCTTGTTGAGCTGTGACCTCCACCTATAAGAAACAAAACCTAGTCCCTGTATTTGTTTCATAAATCATAACTGTGAGTCAGTTCCTAAAGGTTGTTCTGCTGCAGCACAATGTGTTTCAACATGGAACTTCTTAACTAAAGCAAAACTTCTTTCCCCCTCCCCACCATTATACAGGACACAACACCTAAGACATTCCACTCTCCTCCAAAAAAAAAAAACAAAAAAAAAAGAAACCAAAGAAAAAGAATAGCTGCATGCTCTCCTTCCTCATTTTGCCATCTCTGTCTGCTGCCTTAGGAAGATTGTCACCTTTTATTTCTTAATAAAATTAATTTCTTTACCATGCTTAGTGCTCTATTGGACTGTCACAGTGAGCATAGAAGGAAAAAACTTGACTTAGTGAAATCATTAATAATTAAGAAATGCTTTGTGAAATAGAGTGCTTTGTGGAAGGTGGGGAGAGTAAAAGGAGCTACAGCTTGATGACAACAATTTTAAAAGTAGTTCACAAAACCCAAAGTCAATTACAAAGTTCTGCATTTAAGTTCATGAAGATACTTCTTCAAGCCAATAGAGAAATCCCAAAGATAAATCAGACATTTTTTAAGTGCTCTCTGTTGTTTCCAGTGTAATGACCTCTGCCTGCTTTGTATGTATATTATGATGTACAAACAAGAAAAAAATAACGTTTTTTCAGTCTATTTGTCATTGACAAGCAAGATTTGTTGATGATTATTTTTCTATCACTCTAATTTACAAAGCAGAGTGACAAACAGCAATGAGTGAAGGATGAAAAAGTGGAACACTATCACTTTGCATTTTAGCTGAGAGGCTGAGCCAACAAATCACATATATCTACACTATAACAACTTGTTATTTTTGCTGACATCCATTCTTGCTGCTCCACCTCAGAAACTTATGACTCTTCTGTTTTAAAATAAATTCAAGGACTAACGATGGAACATGTTTAATAATGAGAGACTCAGCATTTCAGTAAGATCGTGAAAAGTAAATGAATATGCTAAGCTCTCTATTCCATCAACAATGACAAATGCCATACCCAGAGTTCAGTTTCATCATTCCTTAGCAAAATGAACTCTTTCTTTACCTTAAACAGAAGAGATTCTTACAGATACTGAAGTCCAGTCTCTCTGACTTCTCTGTAAAAACATAACTTCTGAGTGTTGATTTTCATTTTGATTGTTGCTCAGAATCTGCTTTTAGTATTGCATTTTATTTTAGGAAAAATTACCTAATTATGTCCTATTCTTGAAGCCTTTACTTAATTGAACCTTAAATGAGTACTTGAGGATCAGTACTACATCAATGAGTTTACAAATTTCTGGGTGATAGGAATTATCGTGCTGGGTTACAAGTATCTTCCTTGTGGACCAACACCCTCTAATCTAGAAAAGCTGTATCAAAGGTACTAACAAGCTAACACGCCTCTAAACAGTTTCCTACAGGCTTTTTTGTACTCAGAAACCCCCCAGATTTTATCCTTTCCAATATTTCTATTTTTTTCTTTTATTATCATTACACCTTTGGATATGCTTGTCCTCTTTTAAAGAAGACATTACTAAATGCTATACAAACTTAATTTGCTTGGACTGGACCACTAGTGGCAAGGTAGAGCTTTCATATTGCCTTCAAGAATGTTTTCCTTTCCTGTGTCATATCTGATTTGCTTAGGTAAGTGGTTATATAGATCCACAGAGTTAAATCTCATGCAGTAACATAGAAGTATTTCCTATATAATTCCAGGCAGTGAGAGAAAAGGCACACTACTATGTTTTCTGCTGGTTTTGATTTGAGACAAAAGACTATGGAATTCCAATGAGATGAGAGTAAACTCACTAATACTGCAAATTTTTGGTTTTGGTACGTTCATACTCAACTACAGGCAGGTGACTGGTGTGCCTAATTTAGGAAAATGTCAGTCCACAGCTTTTGTGACAATTACTAGAGAGAAAGGGAGAGAGGGGTACCTCCAAAGAGCAGTCCATATTTCAAATGGTCTGAGCTGCTCTCTAATATGGGCTGGGTTTTTTTCCCTGATTACTTAGACAGAAAGCCAAGGCAACAACAGTCAGTTAGAAGGGTCCAAATAGAAGCTGCCTAATAATAGCCTAACAAAGTCTTCTACATTGCCTAGTTTAGCATGCATTAATAATCCACAATAAATGCCAAAATTTAGTTCTATGTCTATCTACCTATCTATCTGACTAAATGCTGTTTTTAAGCTAATGACAAATTTCGAAAAAGGAGGGATAGGACATACATTGTCCAATTATCCTTAATTAAGAACTATTTGGAGATCCATTCAAGACACTGACTCAAGTGGGCAGAGCACTGAAAAGGTACAGGAAGAAGAGAAATACAAGGAGGTTCAAATCAGAATGAAGATGAAGCTGTTTGGGCCTGTGATGCAGATTTGGCATTCCAAAAGAAGAGTTTCTAAATGAGTTTGAACTGGGAAAATGTACACTAACGAAATAAAAGGCAATTTACTCATATGGGAAAAAGGGAGTGTGTAGCTAGTGGAACATGGAAGTTAACAGTCGTGCACAACAAATGTTAACAGGCATGAGAGACTGCTGGACTCAGTGACTAGGTTGGAAGTTATGTAGCTCAGCTCGATCTTTTTCTGATTGTCCTGCTAAGCTGACAGCAAAACAAAACATTCAGAGCAGTTGACATAAGCCCTAACATACTGACAAAAAAATCTCCAGTATCTGGGAGGTAGAGTGAAGCACTTAAAATTAAGAAATGCCAGAATTCAGTTTGTCAATGTAATCTAAGTTGTGTCTTGATGTCTACTTTTCTTATCACAGTTCTTAATTGCATGGTGACATATGCCCTGATGTAGCCTACCTAAATTAGACACTTACTGAAATACCTAAAATTCAAGTGTGGTTATTTAACATTCTCCTGGGAGTCTGTCAGGAGGCAGGTAACTTTCACAACTGATTCTGCCACTGCAGGAGCTGAATGGTCCCAGAGGTGGCCTGTTTCTTCTCACTGACCTCGGAAAAAGTAGAAAGTGGAGGCACCTCAATTAAGTGCCTACAGCATGATGGGATGAATAATGGCAGGAACAGGACTGATTCAGTTCAGAGAGGCATCTGTCAGAATGAATGGTGCAGATTTAATGAGCAACGAATCAATATTTGGTATTCTCACTGCTGGTAAGTGAGAGAGCACATGCCATCTTTACTGAACACATATAATTTTGCTGTCCGTTTAGAATAATTAATTTCCTCATTAGTATTTCCGTTGTGCTTCTCACTGAAGTATCTGAATTACTCATAAAAATTAATTGGTGCATCTTCTTAACACCCTGTGCAAGATGACACAGAGGCAAAATCTCTCAGGATATGTAATGTTCAGCACTGCCACATCCAAGAGTTATCTACCGTGTCCACAGTGAAGTTCATATGATTGAATTATAATACTCCCAGGTCAATTTGCATTCAATGGAAGATAGTAAGTGTCTTCAACTGAAGCTCACATTTGCCAGGACACTGAGGGTTAGGAAGCCCAAGCTGCCAGCTAGATATTACAAAGTCATGGATGAGTATGTCTGAAATTGTATTAGGTGGCTGCCTTGTGAATTCAGCAAGACATCTCTGTGAAACCCCTTTTGAGGTTATACACATAGCTCATTCTCTCAGCCAGGAATTTAGCATGTTCACCTCAAGAACTAGCCCATACAACACCTAGAAATGGGAAACAATGGCATGAACATCTCAGATTACCATATAGGTTACATTTTAACAGATTACATATGGTAATGCCTCGCAGAGAATCACAGAATCATTCAGGTTGGCTAAGACCCTTGGGACCACAGAGTCCAACCATCAACCCTGCTCTACAAGTCTCCCCTAAACCATATCCCCCAACACCACATCTAAACGACCTTAAGGAATCCTAAATACCAAACTGATAGACCAGGAAGGATAGATATTAGAAGGAATATATACTCAGAGGCCTGTACTGATTGAATCTCAAGGGGCTCGATTTAGGCATTTTGATACCTGTTTTGCTGAGATGGATCCTTTGCGGGACCTTTCCTTGAAGCCTTCTGTGCTGTGGTCACTTCAGGAATCTAAGTAAGGCAGGCAGGATTGTCCTGCATTGCTCCTAAATTCTGCCTAGGAGGCATTTCAGATGCTTGCTACTGCCTGAGAGGTTAAAGTTGCAAAGTCTCACCACCTGCTATTACCTGAAGAGTAAGAGGATTCATATGTGAAAGCTATTCTGGGGCGTCTGGCATGCTGTAACTGGCTGTCCTGTGGTCATTTATTTGTGTGTCCTTTCCCTTCCATTCCTGAAATGCATAAGGTAGCAACCTTCTAGGCAAAAGTTTTCTTTATTACAGAGTGCTTTTTCATCCCTGATTATTATCTTTGTAAGTGATCTGGATGAGGAGATCAAGTAATACCCTAACAAAGTTTGCTGATGACACCAAACTGAGTGGGGAAGTGGACACTGCAGAAAGAAGCGCCACCCTGCAGGAGCACCTGGATAGGCTGGAAGAGTGAGCTAATAAGAACTTGAAATTCAGTAAGAACAAGTGTAAGTTCTCATACCTGGGAAAACATAATCCAGGACTACAGCAGAGACTTGGATCTAGCTGGCTAGAGAGCTTTCTGTGAAAAAGGGACCTGGGAGTCCTGGGGGACATAAGCTCAACATGGGCAAACAGCGTGCTGCAGTGACAAAGCAAGCCAAGAAGGTCCTGGCTTGCATCAACAAGGGCAGCCCCAGCAGAAATATAGAAGTCATTATCCCACTCTACTCAACACTGGTCAGACCGCACCTAGAATCTTGTGTTCAGTTTCAGTCTCTGCTATACAAAAAAGATGTGGACAAGCTGGAAAGTGTCCAGAGAGGGGCCACAAGGGTGATCAAAGGACTGGAAAAGCCTGCCATAAGAGGAAAAGTTTGTTCAGCCTTGAGAAAAGAAGGCTTAGAGGAGACCTTTTCATCATGTTCCACTATTTAAAGGTTGACTGAAAGAAGAGAGAGACATTTTACAAGGAGTCACATGGAAAAGATGTATGGTAATGGGTACAAGTTAATCCTGGGGCGATTCTGACTGGATGCAAGAAAAAAAATTTTCACAAGGACAATCAGCCATTGGAATAATCTCCCCAAGGAAATGATGGAGTCCCCAACATTGGTTAATTTTAAGGTTCAGCTGGACAGGGTGCTGGGCCGTCTTATCGAGACCATACTCTTCCCGAGAAAGATTGGACCAGATGAACCTTGAACTCCTTTCCAACCCGGTATTCTATGATTCTGTGATCCCCTTGGGAGCTCTAGTTTCTTAGTCAGGAACCCTTTGTGTTCACACAGTTCTGCCTTACCCCCATGCTAAATTTTGCTGTTGTGATGTTTTCACCTACCTACAACAATTTTCCCATGATTTACCAGCTCCTGACAAGAAACGTCTCCCAGAAATGCTCCCCACACAGGCTCTCCTAGCTTCAGTTTTTCGTTTGCTTGATCTCTCCTCCCCATTCAGTATTACATTTGATTTTGTCTTTCCCACCTGATCATATCTGGTGTTTCTTCCTGCACTTGTTGGTTCTGAAACTCTTCCTTATATCAAAGCCATAAATATTCTTATATCACTTCTTCCTCTTAATACTTTCCATTTCCAATCTCCTTTTGATAGAAAAAAAAGAAAAAAAAAATTACCATCTGTGGACAATGATTGCTAGTACCAACCTTGGAAATGATGGCCTAATTATGAGAACTGTTACAATGAAAAGTTTTATTCTATGCATATCCAAATTGAGTAGCATTCATACTTCAGTGGTATAATAATTCATGGAAGAAACAGAGCTAAAAAATTCTCTGAGAGGACCATAATATTTATCTGGTATGATCAGGGCTGCAGAAAGAGGATATAGAATTTGTGACATAGAGAACACCAAGGAAATTGCCTTCAGGGATCAGTAAGCGGGATTATCACCTTAATCCTTTTGAGATAGATATACCAAGTTCAGTGTCATTAGGTATATTGTATAGGTCTTTGGGAATAAAAGAAAACCTGTAAGATTGAGAGTTTGGTTAAAATTAAAGGCTGCTTACATCTGACCTATATAGCCATAAATTGCAAAGTGCTTCATAATGCTCTTCACCCCAGCTCTTACTGCCGGAAAATCCTTAGCTGCAGTTAGTAGACATCCTCTCAAAAAGTGGTTATTGAATACACTGGGATCATGTAGAAGGAACTGTACATGAACAGTACTAATATACATTAGGAAGAACAGAGAGAGTCATGTGAACTGTTATTAACCCGTGTACTCTGATGATAGCTATTACCTCTGTAACCACTCACTTCCCACCAGTTCAATCCAATAATTTAGACTTGCGTGTGAATCTGGCCAAATACTGCACCATCAATGGGAGATGTGGCCATTTAATTTCTCCTGATGATTTCTCAGGATGTGAAGTTGCTCCTAAAAGGAAATGCTTCACAACTTTTCAGGATGTAAATAACACAAAATGAATCTTTCCCTGACTATCATCACCACTGATTTTTTCAATAAATACTTACAACTTCATATTTTTTTATATGAAGATTGCAATGGATTTTTTTTTACTAATAAAGTTTTGCTATATGTAGCCAGACAAAAAAACCCTGAGAATTTAGTGTCCATATTAAAAAAGAAACGTCATTGCCACTCTGAATATTTACAAGTTAACAACTTCAGTTAATTGTGTCTTTTGTTAAAGAAAAAAAGTCTAAAAGCTCTAGTATGAGTTATTTAAAGTGTTTGAATTAACTGTTTAACTATTTCAGATAATAAAAATTATTCAGACATTTCTGAATGTAGGAAAACTTATTCCTTTTCCTACAATAAATTTTCAAGTCAGTTTTCAATAGTTTTTAGTGAATCTAGGAATCATTTATGAAAACTTATATATACATGTCCATGCATATTAAACAGATACTATGTATTAGTATGATTTTAATCACAGGAGTTCAGATCAATATTTTGCATAAGGTGAGTTGAGTTGGATGCTTTTTTGTCTTTGATCTTTCATTGCAAAACACCACTGTATAAAGGCCCAAGAGAGAGAGTTAATCTGAAAGAGCTAATAATTTCATATCTATAAACTGTTAATACTTGTCTGATAGTGTTTCATTCCAGATAATATTGTTCTGCTAAATTATTACAGGAATTACTTAATACTATTTGCCTACTTTTGCCATTATCCAGTTAATATACTATTTGACGATTATTTTCATTATTCAGGAGTTCTATAATTAATGAAGTGCTACAATGCAAATTATGTGTTTAACAAAAAATGTCGATATTCAGTGGATAGATTCTTAATGATTTACATGGTGTGTCCAACATTGTTTTATACCAAAACAATTCAAGAAAAGAAAATGCCCAGGATACCTTATTTTTGGGGCCTTCTCATTCTGAGCCTTTTTGAACAGAAATTGAGGTTGCACTTAAAAGTGTTTTTACAGCAATTCAGAGCTCTAGTTTTTACTTGAGAAGTCCCTAAACCTCTCTTGCATTTTGAGACATTTAAAGACTTTTGACTGTAAAGATTCAATCAATAGTTCTCTCAACAGTTTAAGATTCTCAACAGCTTAGACAGGTTCATCCTGAAGCCAGAGACAAAACAATCAGCCAATTTGGAGTTAACAGCTCCTGACTGCCTTTAAAAGGGATGGTGAATTATTTCCTTTATGCTGAGATGCCTGGCAGGTCTGTTCACAGGCAGAGAAGGAACTGGACCACTGTGTACCTAAGACAGAAGTGCATAACAGTCACCTTTTCAAAGAGGAAATAAAGGTGATAAGTACTATCCTAAAGGAATGTCAAGTCAGCCTTGGACCACGGTGCCACTACTTTCCCATCCAATGTGGGAAAGCATTCAGACATGGACTCATGGTTTTCATTATTTTTTAAAGCAAGTTCACTGCAATTTCAAAAACAACCACCACAAACACTACCCTTTATTAAAGCTCCTGTGGCTACCTCTTTTTCTTATTCCTGTTCAGTACCCACATTTTCTGCAGGACTACTTTACAGGTTTTTTTTTCTTAATAACTGTTTTTCTGACTAAAAATTCATGTATTGTTTAAGAATTTCTTCTCAATTTAATTTATGTCTCTGTTCTTTCTCCTTACTCCCTTTCACAGCATTCCTTCCCTTTCCCTCTTCCTACCTCTTTTCCTATATTACTCTTTCCCGTCCAGATACTTCTCACTTTCTTCAGTGCTTATCATCTAATGTAATGTAATGGAATCTAATCTCATCTAATCTATTTTGCTTCTTAAGCATTTTTCTTGCTATTACTACCTACTGTCATCTCTCTTTCATCTCCTTGGATGGGAGCAGAGCATGAATTGTGTCACTTTTTAAATACAGAGGCTGAGAAACTCAGCTGGTGAGAACATGTGGATGTTGCTCTCCAAAGAGAGTTAGCTGACAGATTTGAGTATGCAATGACTAAAATGAGCTTTTTGAAAGTATTCAATGGCATGGTGTTAAGAAAATAGCTAAAAAGAAGAGCTATAGATAAAAGAATCCTGGATTTTTTTTAAAGTAAAGTGTATCCTTTCTAGGTTAAATATGATGTAGGAAAAAAGTGGTAAGAAATACACGTACCGGAATAGTGTATATCTTGAAGTAGCATCTTAAAATTCATATCAATTTGAAAAAGAAGCATACATATAAATATAAAAATACTAGAAACTTCATTGTTAACAAAAGCCTTCAGGAGATATTTAATGAGATCTTTTTCAAATAATTTTCTTCAGATTGCTTCCTAACTTCAATGAGGGTTGGTATGCTAATAAACTATGTCTGATAGCATGAAATAAAAAATGAATATTATTGTTTCAGTTAAAGTGATAACACAATTATTCTCTTTCAAGATAGAAAATGTGCAGAACCAGCAGTGCTCCAAAGTGTGCCCAAGTAGAAGCACATTAAGAAGACATTAGCAGTATGGAGTCCAGAGCTGCATGCCAAGCATGGAGGGCTCAGGGCTTGTGCTCAGGTGGGCTCAGCTCTGCTCAGACAGCAAAGGGCACATGATTAATTCTGAGAGCATAAAAAGGAAATTGTTAAAAGATTTAAAGTAAAATTCAAAAAGGGGGATGAAAAATGACAGATTAATCAATAGCTCCTCAAAACAACTTCTCATATATTCCAACAAATAAGGTTTGTTTAAGTGAGGATGCATAAACAGACATACTTTACCAAATTCCCATGGGATACGTTTTGCTTTGTTCAGACTGAATAACAGTTTTTCGGCACAGGAGTCACAGATGTCAAACAGTCAGTGGCCAGAAGATTGGCTGCTGTTTTATTTGTGTTTATTATGAACTTTCATAGAAATTTAAGCTACAGATTTTCTTCAGTTAGAAGGCACATATTTAAAAACACCTTTACATGAGAAATGAGTCAATTACTTGAAAACAACGCATAACGGAATTGTGAATAAACATGATTCTCAACATATATGGGGTTGTATTGCATTTCTCTCAAATGAATAGTGTTGGTTTTAAATGGAGATGGCAGCACAAATAAAGTGAAAGTGAGTCAAAGACCTGAAAACCTATCGTATCGTATCGTATCGTATCGTATCGTATCGTATCGTATCCTATCCTATCCTATCCTATCCTATCCTATCCTATGTAGATTTGTAAACTGGTTTCTTAATCTCAAAATTCCTGAAAACCCTCCAAAGAAGTATGTGACATTACTGTGACTATGCATCTGCCACATACAATTTGTTGTTCTCTCCTCTTTCAGGGGAACAGCACACATGTAGCAGTAGAAAGTAAGGACTCTCACTTTCTGAGAGTTTTAGCCTTTCTTCCTTCTTTATTTTTGAAAATATACCTCTTGTGATGTATTTGTTAGAGGGCAAGTTAAAAGAAATGCACTCTGCACTAGGGGCAGCAGCAGATGAGATTCATGATGGCACATTTTTCTGGAGGGTGTGGGTAAAGGGTAGGGAGAGCAGAGAGTTCATTTTTGGTGCTGCCTCTAAGAAATGTATGTCACCTGCATAGATGAATTTTACTACTGCAGTAGAATGTTCTGTTATACTGAAAGACTAGAGATGTCACTGATGCTTTTCATTTCTGACCTGGAGTTTTTTGTTCTTCTGCTATCTTGGGCATGGGACATAAAAGCTGCTGTAGGGCCACGGCCTTGAACTTGATTATGTTTTCTGTAGAGCAGGCACCAAACTTATTCTCATGAGGGACTAAATCTGACAATCTGGCATCTGGTGCATGCTCCATTTGGCAAAAGTTATTAAAGTAGATACAGCTACTGTAAAGACATTGGTATTTCTGTGGGGACATCATATACACAGTTGCTGTTGCTTCTGCACAAAAAGCAGTATAAAAACAGGTCAGTGGGGGAGATCTGATGTGGACGGTAAGGCTGTTTCATCCAGATGCTCTGCTGTATGTATATGGTTACATTGCCGTGGTGCCAGAACTGGGGTGTCTGCTGAATGATGTGCTTTGCCGTGTGGATTTAACCAGTTTCAGGGTGTGCTATGCTGTCCACAAACTGTGCTGCAAAGATTCACAGGAAGTCTATGTTTCATATCCATCTTCCCTAGGAAACCACTGGAAAATGAGCTGGATGTGTGCATGATGGCCTCTATTGGCAGGAGATACATGACTGTATTTGGCACTGCTTGGAATTTCATACGTATTGAAGACAGCACATCAAGGTACACCAGTAACCACTGCCCACCTGAAGACTGTGGAAAGCATTAATAGCTGAGAGTGGGATTTTTCCTGCAATATGGGATGAAGCCTATGGCTCAGCAGCTGAAGAAAGAAAGTTCATAACTCTTCAGAGCCTGCTTTCTGACACCAGTGAGTAATGCAAGAACACTTCTGGAGTGTGGTCTGAACTGATGACATATAGATGCATCCCCAGTTAAATGATCTTTCATGAGAGTGTCATTAGGTGATCTTGATCAAGCACCAGATCATCTTGCTGTCAGCACTATGTTTGCAGTGAAGGACTGACTGAAGCATGCACTATTTTCAAATTAGTGGCAGTTTGTTCCGATCCATTTAATCAATTCGCCTACTTTATCACTGTTTGAATGTTGATGATCTAGCATATTGAAAATATGATTTATTAATGTGGGAATTCTCAGTGGTAGGGAAGAGAGGGAAAGGTTGAGGCAGAGTTTCTTATCAGGTGCTTCCCTAGAGGAGGAATTCAAAGCCCTTGGCATTTTTATGTTGACAATTAGACACAGTCACCATCTGAATGGAGAGGCTGTACAATCACTAGGCTCAAATGACTTACACAGGACTGACATGTGCCTTAAGATGTCTGTACTCAGAGGTAGGGTAGCAATGGCACAGCATGAAGGTAATGCTGGGCTATGAATCTTAGTTTCACAGACACACACTTTGCATGGTATTTCTTCAGCAGATTTTCCCTATGCCCTTCTCTCCCTAATGTCTGGTTTAGCCAGCCACTCTCTATGCTCAGAATTCCACTCAGGAATTGTGACTGTGCCCAGATGACTGGGTTACAGGCTGGCTCCTGGAACAGATGGCCTTTTATCTTGGAGCTGGGGCAGCGTGTAGATAGGACTGTAGGATTCATGAGACCAAAGGGGAAAAATCAAGTGATTATGTTTGCATCTTAGAATTGAACTTCAGGGAGGAGTTCAGGTGTTATAAGTAATCCCTGGATTATTTCAATATTTTTTATTCAGCAGTTGTCCAACAAAAAAAATATTAAGAGTCTAGTCAGCTTTAATTGCAAGCAGAAATATGCATCTGTATGTGTTCAAATACAAATGCACATAGTAGACAAAAAAGATGGATTTGCAGTGTCCAAGTACATTTCTGAATTTTCCCAAAATTGGTATTATAAATAGTTATTACATAGCATTACCAGACTATGCCAATTCTATGAGAGTCGGTTTTTCTGTAACCATGAATTGTCTTTGTGCTGTTCCTTATTTTGGACTGATGGACTTAGGATCACAATGTTTGCTGTAACAAATGGAAGGAGATGGGCATCTATAAAGTGTAGTCTCTTTTACTCTTCACTTTACTCAGGGCACTTCTAGAGAAGATAATACCTTTTACATTCTGTTCTGGTGATCAGTGGTGATGCTCTGGATACTTTGTGATGAGAATAAAAATAACTCAAAAGTTTTATCCCTGTCTTCTTATAGCTTATTCTGACAGAACGCAGTTTTGAAAGGCAAGAAATCTCACTACTAGCAAAACCTGCTGCTTGCTTAATTTGATTTTAATCACATAGCTAGAAACTTACATACTGACATGGCAAGACAGTGAGATAGGATCTTTCTGAGGTTGATGTGATTTTCTATTGCAAATGTAAATTGATTGCTTTTCATGGTAAAATTAACACTGGGGTATTTTCTACACAAATAATAACAGTTTTACTTTCCTGAAAACTTGCACTTGTCTGGTGTTTATTTCAAGTTCAGCAACAGCAGAATATAAATGGCAAACCACCAAGCTTATTGTTAGCATGCAGCTCATAATACATAATAATTATTAGTTCAGATGTATACAATGGGATATATATATTTCTCTAGAAGAAGTTTGAAGTACTTCCTTGGCAACTGCCTGTTTTAATTACTTCCCTATAGGACATACAAAAAAATCTGGAATGTTAAAGTGAAATTTTTACTATGTATCTCCATGGAGGCAAAGCAAAATATGTTCCTTGAAATTACATCCTTGAAATAATTGTGTATGGATTTACAGGACTGGCTACTGTTAAGCAGCAGTTTCAGTGTGAGAAAACTATCAAATAGAAATATCTTGAAGTAATTTACTAGCTGTCATGGGTCTGATTTTATTGCTTATCATAAAACTACACTGCAGTTGTTCAAGAGAAGAATGTACTCTGTTTCTGTAAAGGTATCTGCAAAACTCCATCTTTTGTAGCTGTTCTGTGTATGAAGAAACTGATTATTCCAGGCTCCTTGTATTCAAAATCAGACACAAATGTTTTGTTGCTCTTATGAGTTTCTTACTGCTCTGTGGATAAAAGTGTTTATGTCTAGATTGCTATCATAAGAATGGAAGAGGCTTTTGAGGTGGTTGAGTTCAATTCCCTGCTCCTAGAGGCTACATATATCCTAAGGAGTGCCTCTGAATGCCTGGCTCTTGGTGCATGCTCTGGCTGAATGCCAGCACTGTGCTGGGGTGAGAAGCAAATATACACCTCCCGTCAGCTTCAAGCTTTCTTCACAAAGAGAGTTGACTGAAAAGGATTTTTAATGTGCTGTGGCTAACATTTTCAGAATGAACCACTCAAAAAATAAGAAATTGCCTGTGCAGCTTTTATCCTATATATCTTAATAGTGTTTAAGAAAAGAGTGAGAAGAAAAATAGTACTGTTATCTGAATTTCTCAGTGAATTTGCCCTGACCTACTCAAATTCTGCATCCAGAATTACAAGTTTAGTTCTTGTTGTTTCTTTGCTGTTCACACCACGGCACCTGGTATTTTTCAAAACACTAATGAAGAACTTATCTTCATAGCCTGCAGTGAAGGGGGTAACATTGGCTCTGCTTCATTTGGAAGGAATTGAGACTCAAAGGAGTGAAGAACAACATTCACTTGAGAGTCTAGACTTTATTATAGCTCAGTTGTTCAGATCATTATTCCAGCCAATGTCAAGTGCACCCACAAGCATGCAGCAATTCTGTGTATGCTTGAGGATTCTGAAAATGGAGAACTAAGAATTGTAATCTGAACACTTTCAGATTAAGAAAAGCACCATTAAAAAAAAGAAAACAACACACCATTCAAAGCACCATATCTGTTCCCGTAAGTCTGCTACAGGAAAAAAGTCATTACTAGCTGGTGAATACTGACGTGATTTGCCTTGTGTTGGAGAGGAAATTTGGCAGTGACTTGTCATTACAGATTGTCTTCTTCAAGACAATTGATTTAGCCCTGAAAACAGGTAGGCTAACCACTGAGAAACCTGACAGGAATAAGATCTCTGGAATTACTGACAGTAAGAAAGTCTTTATCCAGCACTTGTGGTCTACTGCAGGATTTTCAGGGAAAGTTCTGTTCTGCACAACATGGCCACACACACTCACCACCTTCAGGATCAGGGGTAGGTTCAGTACATGCTAAACATTGCTATCAAAATTTAACAGGTCCCTGTACGGTATGTATGAATGGAGAATTCTTGAAAGATTCATGACCTGGTTAACCGAGAGCTGTTTTTCACGGGAATGGTGAAAATCTGATCTTCACCTTTTGATTTTATGCCTCTACTAGTTCCTCAAAGAGGATAAATAAGCTTAATGACCAGAAAGTTAATATACAAAACCAATTTTTCCTCATCTCACTCTCAGAATAGGCTGAACTTTTTCTTTTTAAGATTTTCAGCTTATTTCACTCTGAGCCAGGTACTCAGCATGAAAAATGTACTTCTAAAGATTAAGATCTAGAGGGAAGCAAGATAAAGCTACTGGGAAAGCAGCAACATTCAGAAAAACTTGTGAACCGCAACAATATTTTTACATCTTTCTCTTTCTGGAGAAAAGTATTTAAGCACATTTACTTTTATAGAATCTCCTGGGTTTATTGCCTTATTTACTTTAATATTTTCTATGAACAGTGATGCAGAAACACTGACTTCATTAATGAAACATGCAGTTAATTTCCTGACAAAAACATTTCTGAGGGACCCTATTTATAACAATTAACTTTATGCTAAGGAAATCCTTATGCCAAGGAGAAAAACATTTCACAGCCAGAAACAATATCCCTTGTCATGTTAAACTCTAGTTGTAATAACTGTGGCTGGTTGGCCTCTCCATTATTAAAGAAAACATATCTCCTAACTAAGCATTAGCCTGAATACCATGTAGTTTAAAAGCAGGAGCCAGACCCAAGGAAACTATTCAGATTGTGTGCCAACAAAATAGCAGCACAAAAATTGGCTTAGCTTCAGTTCTTGAAGCTTGGGTTTATGCTCATAATCTAAACTATCTTTATTAGGTTTGGCAACAGTATGTGAATGTAAGAAAGCATCACAACGAATGTACTGTCTGTTCAGGTATATAATGGCAAGATAACTTACTAACTTACTTTATAAGGAAAGTTCTAGCTAGGTTAGATACATAACCCAATCCCAAAGTCTAGTGTTGCTTCTAGAATCCCCAGAGTATTTACTATATAAGGTTCAACTTTATTTTCTGGTTTCACTTAAATTGGGTTTTGTTGTACCTATGTTTCTGTCTCAGGTGAATTTACATCTGTGTACTCTCAATATTTCTTGTCAAGAATGACTGTGTCACTTACCCTTCACTGAAAAGCTATGTTTAAGTCCTTTTCACACAGGGCTATGAAGGGCCATACTTTAAGTGTAAAGGTCATTCTTTTTCAAAAGTGGTACCTTGAAGTAATATTACCACGCATGTAAAGGGTGTTTCATATGTTTCTACACAGTATTTTGTTCATGGTTTGTTAAAGTTATTGGAGAATAGAAACCACCACTGGAATAAGAACTAGCCAAGAACACTTTTTTTCTCATACTGCCTCCTGAAAGTCACAGCAAGCTATTTCCTAAAACACAATTTCTTATGAAGAACTGTATTTACTATAAAGAGAAGGATTAAATAATATGTGAGGTCTGTGCCCATCACCATGAAGTAGAAATTTTTAGGATTAGTCAAATAAATTAGAAAAGAAAGAGGGGCCTTCCAACTTAAATCAGAGCCCGCAGTTTATAATGTCCTTCTTCTAATTACTTATCCACTTTAGATTGCAAGTGTTCTACAACTTTCCTTGAAAAGCAGTTCCTAGCTCAGTTTTTCATCTTTATTGACTTTGAAGCTTACTTAAGTGTCTTCAGTATTTGCCCAATGAATTGTGCTAGAGATGTTTCTGTGTAGAGTTTCAGGTTTTGGGAGATCTTGCCTGTTTGATATTCTGATTCTTCTCCTAGTGAAATGCTGTGAAAGCCCTGCAATTAATGCCAGAAGAAAGAGAATCTAACAATAGATTAAGACATTGGGGGAGTCACTAAAAAGTAACTTCTACAGCACTTTGCCTTTGTGAGAGGAATAGATCTCTCTCAATATGTGGCCTCCTGCTTCTTCGAGATCATCACAGTGCCTCATATGCACATCAGAAAAACATTCTCTGCATCATTCCTAAAAGACCTGTCCTTGAGCTTTACTCATAAATTATGACTAAAACTGGAAAAGATAGGATTACTAAACAAAATGTAACAGGGTAAATCAACAGCTAAAGGGAGGATAGTGGTGGACTGTGCTGAAGGAAACTACAGGCCTTCCATTCTGGTGAAATTCCTTAAGGACTTGGCTTACATCAAATTGTATGTAATGCTTTTATTTATGTCCATATAAAGCCAAAACAATGTGCTAATGATAGTTGCATATGACACCACATTCAGAAAAATAATTCATGGTAGTAGGTGTAAGAATATCATATAGAAGAACCCGATAATCTTAAGAACTGGAGATGTAGACAGATGAGAAAAAAATAACATTATTCAGCAGAGAGCAAAGTTATGAAATTTCCTCTACTTTAAATAGGTGATTAGATAGAAGCAGCAGGGGGAAAGAAAGAACTAGATGTATTAGCCAACAGTAAGATGTTTGGGAAAATAAGATAGTGGAAAAGTCCAATGTTCAATACTAATATATCTTGAAATGCTAGATTTTCTCAGCTAGAATAAAACTGAAGCCAGAACACGTGCCTTCTTCCTTCTCCAGCTGTGTTGCTTGCAGAGGTAATGACCTTTATCCTGCTCCTGGTTTTTCTTTCAAATCATGATGTGGGTGCCTTCTAACTCACTTTAGTCAAAGTGAGCCAGGTTGTCTTAAAAGAGTTTCATCTGAATATGAAAATGAACTATCCCATCTTATTTTGCCTGGAATGAAAGAGATCACTTAAGCAGCTCAGCTGGCAAAATCTAAGCAAGTAATAGTGTATCAGGGTATCTCTGACAGGAAGAAAAGCAAAAAATGAAATGGTAACCTCTGGTTGCCCATCGTAGAATGGGCAATGAATGAATTTTCATAAAACAGAGAGAAGCCACTGAATTGTACAACTTCTAGATTAATTTCAATTCCTGGAAACATTTTTAACCAAATAGTCAAACCTATTTCTAAGCATCTAGAAGACAACAAGGAAATAAATAACAGACAGCACCGATTTGTCAAGAGGAAATCATGTCAAACCTGCTTAATTTCCTTCTGTGGCAGAGCTGAAGGAACTGTGAACAAGGGAAAAGCAGTAGATGTCGTATATTGGCTTTCATAGAGCATTTGAAATTGTCTCTTGTGACATCCTCATAAGCAAACTCTGGAACTATAGTCCAGATGAAAATTACCAGGTGAGTGTTAGACATCTTTGCTAACAGTACCCACAGAGTCCTTGGCAATATTTCATTGTCGAAAAAGAAGGAAGGGTTAGGTGGGAATATACAGGATTCTGTTATGGGTCTAGTTCTGTTCGATGTTTTTATGAACAAATTGAACTGAAATTGAATTGAAGTGGAAAATATGCTTGTTAAATTTGCAGGTGTCATGAAACTGAGAGACATCACAAGGATGGAGGTAGGAACAAAGTTCAAAATGATCTTGACAAATTGGAGAAATTGCGTAAAAATTGGATGAAATACAAGGTACAGGATTTAGGCAGAAATAATCCGCAACATGAAACCAGTAAGGGAACAGGAGGCTCACAAACAGGTTTTAAAAGAGACATCTTGGAATTATAAGGTAAAACAGGGCAAAGATTTAATGCCAATATTTGTAAGTTATGCTAGAGGAAAAATGCGTACCAATTGGAGACATTATAGTGGAAAACAAAGAGAATGATTAGGACTATAGAAAAAATTATATAAAAGAAAAGATGGAAAGAAATGGGATTATTTATTTACTTAAACTGCAGCAAAGACAGAAGGAAAATGGTAACTGCTTTCCGGTATTTTAAGTAAAGTTCAGAAGAGAAAATGTCTACACTCCTTGTGAACAAGGACAGCAGGACAGACTGTGTCTTCAGATGCAGCAAGAAAGACTAACTTAAACATAGACAGGAAAAAAATTAATGATTAACAGATTAAAGCACAGGAATCCTTTGCCCAGGAAGGCTGTGGAGTTCAACCTACATCTTAAACATAGACCATGTGCCAGAAATGACACATATAGATGACCGTGCCATGTCATGACATGTCATTACAGAAATAAGGGTAGGCACAAGGAATTGTCAGAACTGATCAACTGTAAGACCCTCTTGTTAAGTGATAATGATCTGATTAAATCTTAGAGATATTTTTCCATTTATGATATAAATGCCATTAACAGCCTGAAATTTCATGGATTTACAGTAATTATGACCAAGAGATACAAGAGACATGGCTCATGATGTTGGAAAAATGTCATAAAATGGTGAGAATAGGTGATAATTTACTATGTGACACTTTTTCCTCCTTAGCAACTATTATTAATGTGAATTTGATTCTAAGGAAGGCTAAATGAAAGGACAATTAGTTAACAATTAAACTTTGATAATAGTTATATACTGTTTTTAGCCTCATACAAACAAACTTAAATAATAAGAAATATTAAAAGATTGTTGTGGCAGGTACAGCTTCCCTGATAGACAAAACAGGGTGTGCCAGAGCAGTTTGCAACAAACTGCACCTGAGGGCAATTAACTGATGCCTTAGGATCTAGACCCTGGGCCTGTTTTTTCTGGGCTTGCCCCCTCAGCCAGTTAGAGTAACCACAGAGCACTTTTGACTAGAGTATAAATAGAGCCTCACCTAAGAACCAGGGAAGATGGTTCTTCACAGAGCATTGGGCCTGGCAGTTAGACCCTCCCCTTGGACAGGCTATCCAAGGATACTTCCATGGATTATACGAATATCCAAGGATACTTCCATGGACTGTGCGAATATCCATGGATTGAGTGACCTTCACCGCTCAGCTTTGGTGATAAGTTTGGCCACTTGTGTGGGAGGTCTCCCTTTTAGTAGTGAGTGCATGCCCATTTTGGATTGTCTTCTCTCAAAGTTTAGCAATTAGTTGTGCAGTAGATATATTCCCGACAGACATCTGATCTTGTGCTTTGTCATTAGGAATGCTGGGTCAATAAACCCCCATTTTGATAGTTGTTGCTGTCTGTTTTGTGGGTGCCTCCGTGACAACTGTGTGCATGTAATCTGTTTCCTTGAAATTATTTAATCTACTTTTACCCAGCCTTTGCAATTAGAAAAGGGGATTCTACTGGTAATGCATAACTTGTTTTTTTTTTTTTAAAACAACTAGACTGGAATTGGTACTTTGCTTATTGCTACAGGAATAAATCTGCCTCTCTAGTCAGTACTATGTCATCTAACCTCACCATTTCAGGTCTGGGCATATATTATTTAAGACAAATCCCTTAATTTTCTTCTGTTCAAATTTAAGAAATTTTTATTGGAATCTCTACCTTTGAAGTAGCATGTGTGTTCATTTTTTTAGTTCTATGCATCAGCTAATCTATGCATCAGCATCTAGAATGAACCTGAAATAAAGCCTATTTATCAGGGGAAAAAAAAGGGGAAAATGTAACTATTGGTGATCACTAGCTTCTCTGATCCTAAAATACATACTGGACTGTAGTGCTTCCAAAGGACACCTGCCTCAATCCCACCGAAAGTTTCTGGATAACAGTTATAGTCATTATAAAATAATTTCGTCTTTTAGGGCTAATGCACTTCATACATTTTTGTTTTACAACAGCAGGTCAACCCCTAATCTGCGCTAGTGCATGGAGTTACTCCTCCCCAGGTACAGGACCCTGCACTTGCCCTTGTTGAACTTCACGAGGTTCCCCTCCACCCAACTTTCCAGGCTGTCTAGGTCTCACTGTATGGCAGCACAGCCTTCTGGTGTGTCAGCCACTCCTCCTAGTTTTATATAATCCGTAAACTTTCTGAGTGTATCCTCAGCAGTCCACCTCACTGAATTCCTATCTATCCCATATTTATTATTTTCTCTATAAGAAGCTAAAGAAAGAAGCTATGAGAGAAGAGATGAAAGAGTGTTGAAAGCCTTATTGAAGTCAAGGTTCACAATATCCACTTTTCCCTTGTCTACCGAGACAGTAAATTCATTGCAGAGCGTTATCAAGTTGGTTAAACATGACTTTGCATTGGTGAAGCCGTGCTGCCTGTTCCTGATCACTTTATTGTCTTTCAGGTGCCTGGAAATTTTCCCCATGATTAGCTGCTCCATCACCTTCCCAGGAATCAAAGTGAGGCTGTCTTGCCTGTAGATCCCTAGGTCCTCCTTGTCCTTCTTGAAGATAAGAGGGACATTTGCTTTCCTTCAGTCCTCAGGCACCTTGCTCAGTCATCATGATCACCCAAATATAATCAAAAGTGTCTTCACAATGACATTGGCCACCTCCATTAGCACTTGTGGGTGATTCCCACAGGGGCTCATGGATTTATATGTGTCCACTTTGCTTAAGTAGTCCTCAATCTGATACTTTTCCAACAATGACAGTCTTCATTGCTCCAGACTTTTCCCCCTGATCGCAGGGATCTAGGATTTTTGGAGGCCAGTCTTGCTAGTAAAAACTGAGGCAATTATTTACTGTTCATAATGCTGGTACTATTTAAATTGTAGTTGAGAGGGTGGGGTTTTTTACTAGTTTGTAAGAGAAACATTCATTTTATTCACTCTAGCATTGTGAATGTAAGCTCTAGATTTTATCTGAGAAGCTGACAATACCTGTAACAGACATCTGTTACGGTAGACATCCAGACTGACTGTCTCAAAGGCATTCTGTTGTCTGAAATGTAGCCAGAAAAATGTTAAAATGTATCTTGGTGAACAAGAAATTCCATGTTTTCTGGAATGTGAAATTATTGTGTACTTGCTGTCCCCTTCAGAAAATGTGGTTGACTTTCCATTATGTTTGCATGTTTCAGTCCAATAATTTTGGTTTTTTTCTTTCTTTTAAGCAAAGCGATTTTTAGCTTGCACAACGAGGCAGCAAGATAATATTTACTTCTTGGTTCAGAAAACTAGGCCAGTCTTAATGGAGATTAAAATCTGCTTCACTCTTTTAGAATTTTAAAGGATTTTGGTCATAACCTCTCCCAGCATCTTTCTGTCACCACTCATTCCTGTTCCTGAAATCCTTTCACTTCCGTGATCCACCCATAAGAGTGAAAGAGAGCTACAAGAGTAGATGAACGATTTGTTCCCTTTCAGAAGAGAGGCAATTCTGTGCTGGGCATAAATGGTTTTTTAGCCTCCTGGTGAAATATGTCTCACATAACTTTAGATATCTGCAAAGTAGACATCTACATCTGAGTTAGCTGATGAGATTCACATTGTAATTTATAGGGTGTAACAGGGAGTTTACATACAACCCCTCTAACCCATTTTATATACCTACTTTAGGGTGAGGCAGTAAAAGTATCTACTTTCTCCAGTAACCATAAAGAAATCCATATGTGAAGAATTCAATGTTTGTAGAAGAGACCCAAGGGAGCTTAGCCAGTCTTTCAAGTTGCATCTCTAAGGTAGCAGGGAAAAGCTTTTATCCTGGTGCCCAGACAATAAGGACCAATCCCCTCATGGGCTCTGTTTTGCTCTGTGAATTACTGGACTGACGATTATTCATGTAAACTAGTGAGAATGGAGGGCAATTATCTAGCATTCTTGAGATGGCTCAGATTCTGCCCTTTGTGTCTTTCTCTTCTTTTTTTTTTTTTTTCCTTTTTTTTTTTTTTTTTTTCTTTTTTTTTTTCTTTCTTTCTTTTTTTTTTTTTTTTTTTTTTTTCCTTTTTTTCTCTTTTTTTTCCTCTTTCTTTTCCTTCCTTCCTTTCTTCCTTCCTTCCTTCCTTCCATTTAAGCAATGGCTTTAAACTGGAAGAAGGTAGGTTTTGATTAGATGTAAGGAAGAAGTTCTTCACTGTGACAGTGGTGAGGAACTGGAACAGGTTGCCCAGGGGATCTGCAGCTGCTCCATCCATGGAAGTGTTCAAGGCCAGGTTGGATGGTGTTTTGAGTAATCTGGTCTAGTGGAAGCTGCCCCTGCCTGTGGTAGGGGGTTTGGAACTAGATGAACTGTAACGTCCCTTCCAACCCAAACCATTCTATGATTCTATTCTATGAATCATTTTTTCATTAATGAAGAAGAATAAGCTCATTTATGAGCCATGCTTCTTACCAGGTCTGAAATCCCTGAAGTGTCCTGTTATATGCCTTATGCAAAGAAGGAAAAAAGAATAAAAGTCCATTTATCCTTTTTGTATTTCAGAATTTATGTTCTAATATTCATAATAGTAAAACATTCTTTTTATTTTTGAAAAGTAATCACTTTTCTGGATGAGAAGATCTGAAATTCCTTTGTACCTCTCTCCTCCTCCTGACTTTTACCATTTACTTGATCAGATGCTCAGATATGGACATTTTAAATAGGAATTATAAATCTGGAAGTGTACCCTTCTGGTCATCAAAGTTCAAGGCCCAGTTATAAAGCTTTATTCCTTCTAGTGAGCACAAAGTTGAAGTGTTTTAGTTTACAGAAAGATGGTTGCTACAGGTTCTTCTGAAATGAACTTCTACAGGAAATAAATTATTTTTCTTTACTCCAGTGCTAGCTAAAACATTAACAAATAAATGCAAAATATACTAGAAGAATAAAAAAATACATTGACTTGCAGCAGAGTACCTATTCTGTCATGGTCTCATGCAATTATGTATTTTCTTCTTATTTAACAAGGATACTGTGAGAGCATCTACTTTTTGTACAGCTGAGCTGTGCACTAAAAGACATACAGTTTCTTCTGTCATTAGTAAATAAGGGCAAAGAATAATTTTCATCCACCTTTCCTTGTAAACAAACTGTGGAGCACATTTGTTTTCATCAGCACTCCAAATATGATAGCAGCATACCATACAAAGGATATTATTTAACAAGGGATATAAGTTACTATGCAGCTTTAATTTTCTTTTAGGGAAAGAGAAAAACTTCCAGCTCATGTCATATATTTAAGAGAACATGTCTTCTTTACACTTGAAAGAGCATTCCAGGGAGCTTTTTAAGTTTTCATTTGAAGAAAAATATATTTTCCTTTGTTCTTTTATTTTTAGATGCATTCATGGATAATGCTTCTAATCAACCATATGCACAGACTTGTTCCTGTCCACTTGCTTCTTTCATCATTTAGTAACTTGCTTTTATTACTTTGTATGGCTTACAATAAGAATCTATATGCAGATAAGCTTAAATGAGTTTGCAATGCTTTTATTGTAGTACGTGACCTTTTTTTCTTAGTCTTGATTCAATGCTTTTCTTATAGTTACTAAACTAAATCTTATCGTTTTTACTATACAAGACTAGTTCACAATAAAACAAACATAGAATCCAGTAACTGTATTAACACTTCTTCAACTAATTTTATCATAACTGTGATAAGCATCTGTATTTGATCATGTAACACAATTTCTTTAACATACATCGAATAAGAATGAAGATCCCTATGTATGTAAAATGAGTAAATGTGTTAATAAAACGATAAAAATTAAAACTGCCAAAAACCAACCTATGAAACCTTAGCTCATTCTCAGACACCTTGTAGGAAACTGAAGTTTGTAGAATTTGTGGGAGGTTAATAAGGGACTTAATTAGATTAAAGTTGAGGCAGTTCAGAAAAGAAAGAACCCATCAACCAGATTTCCCCAGTGGCCATGTTTTCCATGCCTATAGCGATGTATGTATCCATAATATTGTATGTCTTCCAAATCACTACACCCCTGTCACAAACGCAAGTTTCGCAAAGAAAGTACAAGGTATATTATCAGTTAGTTTGCACACAAATGAATGGCAGGTGCAAGGCAATTGTTGTTACAATAACTGCCTTGGTTAGAGTAAATTTGATTCAGTTCCCTGAAAACATAGGCTACTTTTAGTATAGTTTTTATTTCTGGTTTTTCATTTAGTAAGGTTGAAAGCAATATTTTAAACACAGGAGAAATTCTAGTTGCTCCTTACAACAAAGCATAATACTTGTTAGATTGCAAATGCTCCGTGCCATAACATAAATGAAACTATTTAGAATACACTGGCTGATAAATAATTACTCTTCTTTGGCTTGTGTATGCAAAACATTGTTAAACATATTTTCAATACTAAGAAAAAATTATAATGCATATTGCAAATAGATCAGGGATTCTGCAAACAGAAGAATCCTGTCAAGCTCATTGGGAATAAAATCTCCCTTTCTAATGCAAAATACAACTATAACATTTCATAATTGGAGAAATAAACCCCTGCTATTTCTGCAGACCCAACTCAGATTTTAAAAACTCTCCTATCAACTGAAATAAGTAGATTATTCCTCTAGAATGCACAGAGAATTCAGTTAGCTCAATATACTGAAATATCCCAGAATTATTGCCTAAGAGCTTGACAAGATAGACATGCATACTGAGCTGCTTACTTCCCCAGTTGCTAGTAAGAAGCTTGTATAACCTTTACTAACAAAACTACTTCTTCAGTGTTTTCTTTTTTTCAGTACGAGTATTTTTTATTGACTACTATACAATGCTATTTCCGCTGTAACACAAGTGATCATAATTTGTTCGAAAAATAGCTTAAATCTTATCCAACAAACTGTCACTGTGGTTTCTGGGGGGAAAAAAAGAAACAGTAGTATGTAATTATGTGTTCTAATCACTGGGCATAGTGTTTCACACTTGCAATGCCTTGTGCTCAAACACACAAATAGGCTATACTTACGTTGCTTTTTTTAGCATTTAGAATTTATCTTCTCAAAAGACTGGTAATTGTGATTAAAATCCATTCAGATACTATTTGTAATTAAATAATGGTACTATGCTCACACCTATGGCCCCAGTAGACCTAACATATTTTGTCGCAGTAAATGGAAGGAAGGAACTTGTGAAGACATCTGGAAGCCACTGTGGGAACCCAGGCTATACCTCCTCCCTCACTCTGTTGCCTGTATGAGGAATTAAGAGGAAAAACAAAGGACATTTCATGAAGCATTCAAACTGCTTAGCCTTCTGCTGTGGATAGATACATAATGGAGAAAAGTCACCTCTTTTTCCAGTACACAATGATGCCCAAAGTATCCTAGATCCTATGCTCAAGGTCCTTATAATCTTGAGGAGGCTTGACCCCTTAACCATACCGGAATTATGGGGTGTTTTGAGGAGTGGCAGAGAGAAAAGCCCAGATCCATCCATTTGGAGCAAGAAGACAGCTGGAAGCACAGGTCTCACCTGCACAGAATGAAAAAGGCACCACTGGTTCAATCCCTGCCCTATGGCCATGTGCGTGTTTATGGGAGAATATAACTGGAGAAGAAAGACAGTCCTAGGAGCAGAAATCAAAATATGAGGTCTCATCCCCTTCCAGTGAGCTGCCCTTCTTTTTTTCTGGGACATTTCCCTAAGTAAATTCAGGTTTTCTTTGCCTTCTAGTATTTACAAAACTGAGAAAGTCCACTAAATCAACATTAGTACTCTGGTGTGAAGATCATCTCCAGAACTCACCAGGCTGGTCTACCAATGTCCATAATATGAAAAAAAAGTATCAGTAAGTTAGTACCTAATTTGTGATTCTGATAATAAGGTGGACACCTGTTTTAGATCTCTACTGGTTTAAAGAATATTCAGCATTTCTTTATAATTGACCACCGGGCACTATGCTGCATCATTGTTAGGTGTTCTTTTTTATTGTCCTGTAGTTGCTACTCTTCATTGTTTCTAGCTCAGCAAAAATTCATGTGCTTGATTTGGGAATCACTTGGTAAAAAGAATGGCCTGTGTTATGCAGAGAGTCAGGCAAAATGATTGAAATGGTCCTTTCTAGCCTTAAAATCTATGAAACGGAAACTTCCATTGACAATTTCATTGTGATTTGAAGGCACTCAGCACACAGACTTATGAAAGCATATTAAAATAGTGATGTGGCTCCCCAGAACATAAAGCAGATGATCAAAATTCTCCCTTTTGGCCTTAAGTCAGAAGATGGTTAATTTCCAAGCCAGCCATAGGTAGGAACAAATCTTGACATTTAACTGTGGAGACTGCATAGAGTCCTGTTAAAAACACTATGATTTGTAGTCCTCCAGTGAAGCTCACTTTCAAAAATTTCTTAGTTTCTGTTGTGAATTCTTACTGTTATCTTGTAATGACTAGGCAAACAAATATGTCTGGTTGCTTCCAATATTTATTTCTGTAGGTTTCTGCTCATTTACCTCCTGTAAATGAAAGAAGTTTAGATTTCATTAAGCTAGATTCTAATTGGCAACTTTGGAGATGCTTGCTTTGAAGATGATACAATGTTTCTTTAATGTTTTCACTGCACAATTTTTGCTTTATCCTTTAAATCTTAACTTCATTTTAAAGTAGTTTTCCTAAGTGCAATATCTTATTTTCACTAATTGTTTTAAAAAAAAGAATAAAATACACAAATGAACTGGCAGTAGATGCATACATGCAGTGTTTCTAACAAGTACATATGTAATACAAACATAAAACCATTTCATTTTAACTCAAAACATGATTCACTGCTGCTCTGGATGAATGTAAAACCTCTGTAGCATTGAGGCTTCACAATGAGCACTGTTGAGTACCAGCCAAAGCTTTCTTTTGAAACAGGCCACTTACAGGGATTTTAAATAATGCTGGTTTAAATATGAAGACAACAAAGCTTAATACTTTTTGCATGATGCATATGTACTCCATGTATTTCCTAAAAGTGATTAAATAATCACAGCGCAGCCTTTGGATGTTGCCTAGATTTTGAAAATTTAAGTAGTATTAAGCCTCACCTACAGTTCACCTTCTTTCTCTGGTTCCTATTACAGTAAATGGCATTTTCACACATCTCAGTAATTTTCAAAGGTCATTTTATTGGCTCAAAATACACACATTACAGAAATACATTATATAATTCATTTGCATGTGTTCTGTAGTTAATAACAGTCCCAGTTACTTACACTTTACTTAAAATGCATATGTATGGCATAGCAAATGATTAGGCCAAGATCTTCAATTAAACGTGTATGAAATATGGCTCACTGCCAAAGTCTAATAGGATTTTTTGAGACAGCTTTTTGAATGCTGACAGAGAGATGAAAAATGTGGCAGCTACAACATTGATAATAAAAATTAAATAATTTGTAATATATTTTCTTTTCTATTATATAGGTGTGCAATTTCCAGCTACTAATTCACAGCAGAATTAGTCCTTTCACTAAAGCATTCCACTATAAGATTTTTGGCTTAATAAATGCTAAAACAGTATATAAAATAAAATCACTTTCAGGAAAAGCATATCTGTATCATAGAAATTGAAGTGTATTTTTCAGAAAAAGAACACACTAAAATCCCTAATAAAATGGGAAGAGCACTGAGAATGAAAAATCAATAGCTAGCATTTCATTTTTCTTGTTCTGCAAACTTTTCTCGATTAGAGGGCTTGGGTTTTCTTTTGCAAGTGTCCTTTACATTAATTGTCTATTACTATAAAATCTCACTAGAAAAACACTAGATACTAGCTATGAGCTGTCAGTTACTAATGGAGTAAAATAAAAGTGGGTAAAATTCCCATGGTTTACAATAAATTAATGCAGATACAGAGGGAACATAAAATTATTTTTCTTTCTATAGGACAGTGAAAATTGTCCTTTGTGTAAATACTCCTTAAGAGTCAGGTTTTACTTAAAGATTTCATCTTTTGATTCATGAAAGCTTTTAAGCAGAGATTTATTTTCTTGTTTTTTGCATTATTCTGTTGTGTTCTAGAGGTAAAAATAAGCATATGCTCCAGTGTTGTAATATACTGGAATCCTAGTTGCTGTTTTTCATGCTGTCAAGTGGAAGAAATCACATGAGAATTGTGGATGTAGCTGACTAATGCTCAAATTGTAATAGGCATTTTTTAATGGAAAGTTAAGCTGGAACATTGTATTCCTTGTTTCAAGATGTTTTTCAGACTCTCGGAGGATTACTTGTTGCTAGCATTCTTTATTTGTATTGTACTTCTAGTGGCTAGCAAAGGCACTTTGACTTCTTTTGTGTCTTTTCCTTGAACAGGTTTTTTACACTATCTGAATAGAAAATGCAAAATAAGCCAGTGATTTCAGTAAGCTCTGTTTGGGCTCTGTGTTTTGTTTATCTTCATTCAATCAAAAGAAAACCCAACAAAACCCCAAAACAACAGCAACAAAAAAATGCACAAATAAAGGCACTTCTTAATGTATAACAACTGTATATTTTTTGAAGTGATCGCTTGGAATTTTGAGAATCCAGTAACATAAAAAGTCCAGCTTGCACTCATTCATGTGTAATGGGACTAACTTCAGAAGGGTCAATGAAGCATTTATGTAAACCCCTCAGACAGCTCATAATTGGCTATATTAAATGAATCTGAATATGTTTTGAGGAGATGATAAATACTCAATGCCTTGAAAAAATCTAGGTAAACTTGTAAAAAATCCAGGCTTATTTCTAGAAGTTTGTGGTGCTGCCCTATGATTGCTATAAATCCCTAGCATAATTGCAATGAAAATTACTGCCATGAACACTGGAACTCATTTAGCTGAGCTACGAGCTGTGTGGAAGTAAGCTGAGACCTATACAACAAGATATAGGCATTGGCTGTATGTTGATTCCTGAACTGTTTAAATGTTTTAGAAAACAGTATTAAATTATCAATAATCAAGGAAGAAGGGATCAGAATCAAAGATTTCTCCCTGTTGAGTACCTAATCAGTAAATTAAATTCATGTTTCTTGCTCTTTGTTCTTTAGTGCCCAATCAGTACGCTAAATCATGCCTATCCTTATGTCTCCATTTCTTGCACTCCTGACTACCTAACCGGGCAGCTTCAACAGGAGAAAAGGCATATCTACCTACAGCCTGGTGGCTACAGCTCCTGCCCAGGATATGATATCCAAGGATATACATGTTAATCATTAGGCTGCAAAACGTTGTTTGTCCTCGTCTCTTAAAAAATAAAAAGTCTTGCCCATTGAGTTGTTCATCCACAGAAAGGGCTCTCAAGTCTGCAGCTTGAGGAGGAGGAAACACCCAGTGTGTGTTTCAACTTAGCTAACTTCTGATGAACCTAAATTCAGATGATTACATTTAAATGCATGTTCTCAAGCTACTTTTCAGGCGGGGGGGGGGGGAAGGCACTTTTAGAGCATGATTCTACTTTAGGCACTAACTACAGGGTGAGGTGAGTCACACCCATTAGTGCCAATTTATCTTATTTAATTGTAAAAGCAACTTATGCAGCTAACTCAGATATAGACATCTACACTGCAGATTTGACCAAAGTTTTTACACTATTATGAAGTGCCTTAAATATATAAGCCCCAGAGAAGTATTGAACAGTTAAACAGGTAAACTTCCAGCGTGCCTTTCCAGAAGTGCCTAGATCATTGTTGGCAATGAAGGCACACTAAATGCCTAGTTGGTATGCTGTGGCACACCTATGGGAGCTGGGGTCTTGACCCTGGTGTTTAATTCTAGTACCAGCACTTGGTACCATAAGAAGATAATCTGGCTCATTCCTCATGTTGTGCTTTTACTCACTGATCAGAAAAGTGAGCAGAGACAAACAAGGGGTATAGTTAGTCTGCAGTGTCTTAACAGGTGATTTGGACAAGTCTAGTCAATGTGCAACTGCAGGGAAAATTGTACTATGGTTCTGCTAAATATTTGATAGGGGCATAATTTGAACCCCCTTTTTTTTCAGTTAGCTGTCTCAAGTCTGCAGAATCCTGCTCATGGCTGCAAAGAATACTCCCCAAAACCCTGGAAGAGAGAGGAGAGAGCATTTCCAAATGATCCTGATGTTCCATACAAATGAAGACTAGTGAGATTAGACCAGCACTTTGTAAGCTTGTCTACTTAGTGTGATTCTAAGATATTAAAAAAGTTCCATATAGTATTGCAGCTTTTGCTGTGGTGGGCATCTAAAGTAGTACCATGATTTAACTACAATTTAAGTGAAAAGTTTACCAGTAGGCATCACACTTTTAATGATATAGAATAACACTGAACCCTCACTAACCAGCTGCTTCTTTTTTAAAGAACAGGAGAGCCTTTACATTTTGATGTATATTTGATGCAAGTTGATCATGATTCCCTTCAAATTATGAACAGTATCAGCTGTTTGTTGCAAGAACTACTTATTTTGAGTTCTGCCTTCCCAGGTTTGGTCCTTGCTTTTCTGGCTATGAGGATGTCATCAGTCTTCCAAGTGTGATGTAGTGAGGAATCACAAGGAATGTTAACATTTAAAATGTTTGTACAGTTAGGATGTTTAAACTTCACAATACTGTGAGGCACCAGGAGTAAACGAAATGTTTTGGTAATCTGAGAACATGCAATTAGCAATGTATAGTGGTCTAATCTAATTATGACAATCAGCCAAGCTTGTTATATTTGCTTTAATTTTATGTATCTTTAAAATCTGTGCCCTCAGTCGTGACCATTCCCTCCATTTAAGAGTTAGGTTGTGATTAAGCAAATCAACACAATCCTCCTATGAATATACTAGAGTTTTCCACACAGCAGGAAAAGTTGATTAGAAGTTACTCTCAAAATGTTTAAGGTTGTGTTACCTGATGTATATCCCTGTTCATGTACTAAAGAGTAATTGTTATCCCACATTTAGGACAGAAGACAAAAAGTAAACTCCTGCTTATGCAATTTCTTAAGTCAGTTGAGCTGTTGCAGAACAGTTATTCTCTGATTAATGTAACTGCTGAAGCAGGATAGATATAGATCATTATGAACTTCATGAATTAAGTAATTATCCAGCTTTTCAGAGTGAATTAAATCTTAAAATGATTTGTGAATAAAAATATTTCCATAGAAATAGCACAAGCTTAGAATATGCCTTGGGTCTCCTGCTGATTAAGAGTTCTGTCATTAATTTTAAGAAGCGTTAATGAATGGCACAAATGCACCATCCATTTCTGGGAGGCTCCTCCTGACCTTGCTGGACCACCAGGCCTGGGCTGAATGACAGGACTTCCACATGTAATAACAAGCTGCCCTTCCTGCTCTGTTGAATGAGAAACCCTTTTTAAGATAATTTACTATTTTACTTTGTTTGTTATACTCCATAACTTCAGGCTAGACCTATTACAGGTTTTAGGTGCTAAAGGATCTCGTAAACAGAAGTAAGCTAAACTCAGTACTGTATTAAAAAAAATTTTCTGCTCAGCTACCTCCCAAAGGTAGTGTTGCCTAAAGTGCTATGTGTTAATTTTGGTTTTACATTAGTTTCACGGGCTTCTAGAGACCTGCCTTCAGTTTTTCACAGAAATGTGCCAGTTTTAATGGTGCTGAACAGCTCAGTATCAACCACTATGGGAATTTAGGATTTGTAAGGTCATCTACCTTTATTACCTGAAAGGTTCAATTAAGTTGATTTTCTCAGATCAGGTTGATACTTCTAAATGTAGACCGAAGAGTTGCAGCTCACTTTCAGACGTAACTTAGTAATTAAAGCACAAGCCAGGAAAAAAAAAGACCCTGAATTTAAGTTGTGCCTCTGCCTGGAGTGATTAAAACCCATAATATTGACCTTCAAGCATGTATCGTTTTCTCACTATTCTACTTTAAGATTAGACTGCTTTGTTACTCATCCCTTCTTTGAAGTCAATCCACATTCAAAGGGGAATCAAATTTCTATTAGGTCCAGAGGCTGTAAGAGAGAGACTCTTTGGATTAGTGGTTAGGACATAGACTGGATAGCAGAGGATC
Source organism: Eurystomus gularis (assembly GCA_013400335.1). NCBI lineage: Eukaryota > Metazoa > Chordata > Aves > Coraciiformes > Coraciidae > Eurystomus > Eurystomus gularis. The sequence goes on from VZZY01012215.1 coordinate 274,245, forward strand.
CAAGACAACTGTTATGCCTTTATTTGGGACTGCCCTTGGATAGAGACGGTACAAAAGTGTGCTTTAGATCATCCCATTTAATTCTCCTGCTTCCCTTTGTACCACAGTGAATCCTGAGGTGCTCTGCGTATCTTGGACAAGACAGAGCATAAGGAATGGAGGCTGCAGATGAACGTAGCATTGAAGATTGAAGTGGAGAAAGGGCATTAAGTGCATTGCCTTCATAGATTAACTGTCCTGACAAATGAAGCACTAAATGTAATATAGCATGGCTTTTAGCAAAGTTTGCAACACAGTTCCAGGTGATATTTTCATAAACTAATTGGACAAGTATGTTCTGCATGAAAACATCACCAGAAGAACACACATCTCTGTGGAAAATTCTTCTACTAGAGAAAATGTCACTTATTTAATGCCCATGTCAAAGACATTTCAGGTGAAACCTTGCAGGAGTCTATTCTGGTTCTGAACCTGTTTGATGTTTTCATTAATGGATCAGGTGATGGAGTAAAGAACAAAATGCTTTCTACAGATAACACCAACTTAGAATAGGAATAAGAATTCAAAATAATCTTGATAAACTGAAAGGACAATTTGAAAGAAACAAGATGAGATTCAAGACAAAGAGGTGAAATATCTATTAAGAGAAGCTGAGTTAGAAAACTGAGACAAACCGACTAAGTGACAACGTTGTAAAAGTGGATCTGGATGTTGCAGTCTGACCCAAAAATGTGATATTCTTGCAAAAATGAAGGGGAACATTTGAGGATATCTTATAAGAGTGAAGTGTTCCAGATATATAAGGTTTTAGATTTACATAGGTTTATACCAGTCTTCTGTATATTTTTTGAGAAACAGCCTTTGAGAAAGATGTAGATAAGTTGGAAGGAACCCAGAAGATAGCAATAAGTGTGACAAGAAATTGGTTTGCTGTTCCAGAAAAAGGAAGTCTGAGGAGAGATGTTACGTCTTCCATGTGAAAGAGGTGTTATAAAATGGATACTGAAAGAGAACAGCATATGTTTCTGCAAAAATAATTTAGGCTAAATATTGTGAGAAGTTTTAAAGTATGGTACTGAATATGAAAAATATGTAGAATGCCTTTCACCGGGAGTGAATAAAAACAAATAGGAGGTTTATTGTGGCCAGTGGGTGTGCAGACACCTGGTGCAGAGAAGAGATCTAGACTGCACCTACATGCGTGGAACTAGACAGCAAGCTGCTGACAGATTTTGCTCTGTGAAAGTGCTTTATTTTAATATTATCCATAGAAGAATATAGCGCATTTGTCAGATTCTGCTGAAGCAAAACTCCAGCTTCCTGTCATAATTTCGGATTGACTGGAAGGACTCAAACCCAGACAGCCTCAGGCATGTGGAACAGGCCTTATCTAATCTAACAATCAACCCAGCCCCAGCATTTCAGGGGAATATCACTTTTCTGTTTATGGTTCTCGCTGCAGGGAAAAAATACTCCCTTTAGACTGTTTAAAACAAATGAAGATCAAAGTGCTTTACTGATTTATAAATGACACAAGATTAACCAGCAATCAGTGAACTACAGATTCAGGATCTGTATCAGGAACGTAAGAGACCCAAAATATAAATTACCAATGTTAACAATCATGTACAAATTTTACAATGTGCTTTTATAACTAAGCCTGACCACTAACCAGGCATGTGCTGGGGTGGGTCCCTGCCCGCAGGGGCAAGGAGGGGATGGGGGGGTCAGCGGCTCAGAGTGCCTGGCCCATGCAGAGCTGGCAGCACCCACCCACCTCCCCAACCCGTTTGCACAAACCCCACGGTCTCTCCTCCCTGTTACAGGTCCTCACGATCCTTTCATACTACTTTTCAAATGGAACCGTTCTTTGTTTCAAAAGTGTCTTTGCAATTCCCTGGTAACTGCTTAATCCATTTGATGGCTATCATCATCTTCCTCTTTAGGATTATTGATTTGGGGCAAATATAATCTAGAATAGTTTGGGTGTCCCATTCCAATATTCCTGTACATGTTAATATATAAAGTTAATACATTAGCAACTGTTGTTATCCAGGCGATTTTGCCAAGGGTGGTCTGTGAGAGCATCCCACAGCCCTGGGCTGTGCTTATCGTAGGTAGAAGACATTACCAAGGATTGGCATGTAAGCAATACAGTATATGCACTTCCAGGACTAGTTCCTTAGCCAGGTAGTACGTTTTAAAGAGCAATAAGCCTTTCTGAGTTATAGATGCTAGGGCCGCATAAAATCTAATAAATTTCCTAGGCTGTTCCTCTCCTAGCACTGAAATGTTCCCCAGGGTACACTATACTCTATTTTCTAAGACTTTGTCCAGTATAGCTTTACATGCATCATTCAGTGTGCCTTCTTGCCCACAGTTTGTTTATTTTTTATATCTGGTTTGTATTCAGGTACAAATATGAAATGAAGACAATAGCTGTTTTCTGAAAATTCCTGGTAAAGCCTACTATTGTCAGGTGTCCCTTTGACATGAATACAAAACACAATCCAATAGTAAAACAAATGCCATGAATAATGTTTCACCTAATGTGCAACCCTGGCATAAGAGAAGTAAAACACCTTCTGGCAATAGACTGTTAGTATAGGGACAGCATCTGAACAAACCTGAACAGAACACCTGTAACAGTTATATTTTTCCTCAGTATGATACATGCAAAAACAATTCTAGTACTTACATTTAGAATTATCTACCTGAAAGAATCTTAGGGACCAATACAGAAATAAAATAAAAGAGCAGCAGACAAGTAGAAATAAAAACATTGAAGAAATTATGCTTATGTTTTCATGTGCCCCTCTTCTAACTGCATGTAAAATGCAGATAGCTGCCCAGACAGAACTGCTCTGTGAACTCTGAGCCTCCTCCAGCCACTGATTTACTTTTGGACAAGCAGACTCTGCTTTTTTGTTCCTCATTGGCACCTCGTGCACAATGAAACATTCCAAATTTCAGCTAGGAAAGCTTCAAATCAGAAGAGCCTGCTGCAACTGAAGCTAGTAGAATTTTGGATTTCAAAGGCAGCAAGGTAAACTCAGAAAAAGTTGAAAGACTTGAGTGTGTACAATTTTGGCATAATATCTGCTAATCTTTGATGAGATTTGTTGTCACTTGAACTTTAGGATATATTACAGAGGAACCATCACAAATGGAAAGTCCTGCACAACCTACTTGTGGTTTGTTTTTTTTTCTGGAAAGTAAATGCTTATTCTGTTATGTTTTTTTTATTCATGAGGAGTGATTTCAGTTCCCTTCTCTATTAAAAAATCAGCAGGGAGTCACTACAACTTCTGATCTTATTCAGACATTAATGCTGTTTTTCTGTGCAGAAAGGAATTATGGTAGTAAAAAGTGAAAGAAAATGAGAAAGCCAGTGTAATTCTTTGTCTCTCTTTTTCTTTTCCTTTTTTTTTTTTCTTTTCTTTCTCTTTCTCTAAGGAAAAAGATTTTAAGAGAGCAGGGAGTTTAATTTGAAAACTGCTGCTTTTCTAACATCTTAGACATAGTCCACTTCTTTCCAAATAAACCCCAATCCAGAATCCGAATGAAGTGTACCCATATGCCCCCATCACCAAATCTCAGAGGAAGGCACAAAGGGTGCAGGCAGTATTACAAAATTTTTTTCTTGGTGTTTATGAATTGACAAAACCAACATATAGCAAAACTAAAAGTGGAACTGTCCCCTTGGACACATACTACGACTTCTTGAATATTTTGTACTCGTTTGCCATGTGGAAGTTGAGTCAACATGGGTAGAATGAATCAAGTCTCTGTGTGAGAGATTCAAAGTGAAAACTGAAGAGGCTGATTTTCCACTTTATGTAGATTCCCCAGCTGCTTAGAAATTCAGAAGTCAGCTGCTGCTTTTCAACACCAAACTTTCTACACTGATTTGTATCGTATTTGGGGGAATAAAATGGGAGTAAAGTTAAGTCCGATAAATCTGAACTGGAAATAGCATGAAACATTCTGCAATAGGAATCATGCTGAAAATAAATTTAAATGCCCAACATTGGAAACCGAAATTACAGCATAAATAATGATAATTCTGTAGTGTAAACATGAAGAAAATCAGTTAAGATTAATAATATAATCCTTACTTATTTTTTATGTAAAGGGTTTACATTTGGTACCAGTAGGCTTCCTTCTGTCTTCCTCTGTTCGGAAAAGCAATACAGTTCTGCAGTCTGAGAGCACAGGAGCAGCTGCACAGGATCAGACCAAAGGTTTGTGTAGCCTGATAGTCTTGTAGCAGTAGTAACCAGAAAGATCTTATAGAAAGATTAAGGGAAAATGGAAAATATTTCAAAGTAATTTTCCTTTTATATCCTATCAGTTTCTGACAATCGTCAGGATTAAGAACTTCTGAGCTGCAGGTTAGGCACAAGACTCATTTTTAATAGCTGCTGATGGAGTTTTCCCTATATACCAAACTAATCCCTTTTTCAATTCAGCAAAACATTTTGTGACAATCTTTTGTCTGAGTCGGGCCTGTTGACAAATAATTTCATTGGTTATGGCCAGGTTTCTGTGGCACAGGAAATAGTGAATAATCATACACCATTCTTCTTTCTTACCCATACATGGGAAAGCAATGTCCTGCCTCAGTTGTCATGAGACTTAATATATTCAGTCTTTCCTATATGGTATTTTTTTTTGTTGTTTCTCTGTTCTTGGTCATTTTCTGGTTTTTCTATATTGCTTCTAGGATAAGAAAGTTAAACTCGTTCTAGGAGTTGAATGAATCTTTCCTAGGGAAGATTGCGTGCTTGTTTACAAGCTAGGTGTTTTGTCACAGCTTGTCATCTGGGCTTTTCTTTAATCCATGGAGACACACTGGCATCTCTAAAATTGTATCACTTGGGTATTTTTGGATGAGGTGACTTATTGTATTTATGTTCAGCTTTTTTGTGTGTGCATGTGGCAAAAGTTGGGCAAGCTAAATTACATCCTAGAACACACTTACAATATATTTATGCAACTCACATGATGAATAATTTCTGGTTTGTTTTAATGTGGTTTTATTAATACTGTCTACATTTGCCTTGCTTTTTGACAACTACCGAGTGTTGAGCAATTTCCAACAACAAGGGTGTGTTAATTTCTGTAATTTATTCTTGCTGAGATTTAGTTTGGTTCATCTGGAAAAAAACAACAAATGAGAGCAATGTTAGATATAATTACATGTCTGTAACTGTAAACTGAAAGCAAGATTTCACTTTAGGATCCACCAGAAAAACCATATCAAGATAACGAAATATAATTTTACAATATTTTTATCACAATAAACTACCCTGAAAATGTTACTGCATATATTTTTGTGTATACTCTTTTGAATATTTTTATTTCAGTATTGAATTTAATATCAGGATTATTTTGATGAGTATTTAGCAGTCCTAAAAATATCTAGTTTAGACTTGTGCATACTATAATTATGTAACTTAACAGCAGCAACAGTCAAGGAAAGATGTTGTATTCTCTCCTATATTGCCACATCAAAATTCATATAAAATCCTTACCAGGAAAATGTTATTTTCTTGCTATTAAAGATAATTTTAAAGATTTTTCATGGGCTGCTCTCCAACAGGTCTACCAGTCTTAACTCATTTGTTTAGAGAGTAAGTGAACAATATATTTGTTCTGACGGATGATTTCTGGAAACATGAGAGGATTAATAGTTTATACCTTTTAAACTTAAGACTCTGTGCTTCTATGGACACATTTCTCTTTTCTCTGCATTGATTTAAGGAAAAGCAACTGAAGAGTAATGCTCTTCAATTATACTCTGGGTGGCCTTTGGATAATATAGGACTCCATAACTTTGTTCCATTTCATGATCATCTAGTCCTCTGAACGGAAGTCAGTATGAGTTTGTCACTGGTTTTTATGGGAAAAGGATGCTTAAGAGAAGCAAAGCATTATTGCTTCTCACACATAATTTGGTTTTGGAAAGTAGAATTTTGGACAAAAATAGTATGTGGGATTTATGAAAACTTTTGGATTAATTTGAATTATAGCCAAACTTCCAATGGATTACCTTCTAAGTCTGAGCTCTCGGAAATTATCTTTATAAATTAATGTGATATTATGGGTAAAAAAGGATTAGGGATGAAGGAGCCTTGACAAGGGTACACAACCAAAATAATTTTGTTTTTAATGTTATTGTTTTAAAGGGAAAGTACAAGAACGCAATAGAATGTTTATGAAACAAATGAGGAGCACAAATGAAATGCAAATGAATTAGGATATATTAACGGAAAGAAATCCTGCTTCTATTTTTTATTTTCAAGTGTCTGTATATAGACTTTTTAAGATGCTTTTTCTTTTTTTTCAGTCTAACCACAGTGTGTTAAAAGGAGATTTTGATTTTTGTTACATTATTTCTGACAAAGCTATTTCTGATGAGGTTTCCATGTTGCAGCTGTAAAATAAACAAGGAAAAAACTCAAAGCAAGGATGATACCTCTTATGAAATGAGAAGAGAGTCATTATTTTGAGAATTTACAATGACTCAGATACAATTTTCCTCTTCTATGGGAGACTAGTCCTCTCCCAAAGAACATTGGGATGTTCAATGAATAAACAAACAAAGAAATTATGAATAGCATATGTTAAATCTTTAAAGGCAGATGAAAACCATTTCTGGTCTTTGGGTATGAATTGGAGAAGAACAGCTTATTAATCTCCTATCTGCAAGACATTTTATGAAGTTAAAAAGTTGAAATTTCTCCAAGGAAGCTATTGTCAAGACTAAAAGCCAAGGAGATGTCAAATAGAAACTTTCTAAAAGACAAGATGTATTGTCTTTAAAGACAAAATTAGAATGAATGAAGTTTTAAAGGACTGTAAGACATTCTGTACTGGCTTAAGTTATGTTATTAAATGCTGGTCATTTATTCACTAGGATGCAAAATAAACTTTCCCACTTTTAGTACAAGGATCTCAAATTTCACACTTTCAATTTTTTCACATTATCATATAAATGCTCTATCAAACATCTACCTGTAAGCATGTAACAGCTTTCTGTGCCCTCCTTGATCACTCTTTTGGAGTTGCTGATGAAGAATGTTTACCTAATTTTGGAAGTGATTAGTGACATCCACAACATTTTAAGTTGCAAGCAGTAACGGGACAAACCCCCACTCATTTTCAACATGATTTTTTTCAATATTTTGGAAGATATTTTCAATGTTTTTTGTGATTTTGGTCATGAACTGAAGTCAATTAGAGTGGATAATCTTGGCAGAACTCCAGACTGCTTGAAACATATCACAACCCATGAGCAATTGCTTATGTATTGCAAGGAATACAGATCTCTTAGCCTGTTTTCTATGATTTTCTCACTTATCTGATGAGATATATGCTCAAACTACTCTTGTCTCATGCTAAATATGGCAGAATTGTTTGTCCTAAGTATTTCTTAATACTGAGCTTTCTACAACTCTGCATAAAGATTCAATTATTGAAAAATGGTGTCTTCATATTACTGAATTGGAAAAAAAAGCTTTTTTTATTCTTGTAGGTATTAATAGTAAAGGCAGCTGCTTGTAGAAAATAGGTACAGAAGGCACCAGGAGAGAAAGATCATTTAAATAGCTACGGAATGTTCTAGAGGAAAAAAACTACTCCATACCGACTCTGCAATTTACAGCTGAGTATTGAGTGTTAATTTCTTTGCTGGTAGTAGAGTGCTCTAGTATGAAAAGTTTTATTCCTAAGTGTTAAATGCATGCTACTTAAGCGTGGTTTCGTTTTTTTATTTGTTTTGTATTGGTTTGGTTTGATTTTGGTTTGGTTTTCTCTGTTTCACAGAACACTATTTAATGAGTTGATTTGAAGCAACTCGGCTATCCATTGACTAGCTTTGAGTCTAGAATTATAAAACTGGCTTTAGTATTTAGATAAAGCATATAAAGCTAGTGACTCATACAGCTATTGACTAAGAACGTACTCTTGCTTCTTCTGAAGTCAATATATATTTGTATGTACATCTCCTAGCTTTGGGTTATTAAACAGAATATGATAATTCTTATCCAGATAACACAGAAAATATATATATATCATATTTGAGGTTGGATTCAAGAAAATAGAAGTGTACCTTCCAACACTCAAGAGACTACTGTTATAGTAAGTGTAGAATAAATAAATTAACAGATATATTAGATATATTAATTGGATTACAGCATTTGCTAGACATCCTTGTATCTTGTATAATTATTGTGAGAAACTGGAATTTCTGCAGTAGTCTGCTGGGACAAGAGAAGACAAACAAAACAGCACTGCAGTAAACATAAAAGAATCACTATAGTCTGTTATGTTTGTCATTACCTAACAGGCTTAAGGAGGATTTATTCAACAAAGACTGTAATTTGAGTTTAAGATGCTCTCAAGTATGCTCATAGTCTTAAAACACAGTAAAACATTGGCTGGTACTGAGTTACCTCCAAATACAAACATTATGCAAACTGATGCTATAGAGATCTGCAGCACTTAGACACCTGGACTTCCTCTATCATCAACAAAGAGGAAGAAACACTTTAAGACTGCAGCCTATCCAACCTATATTAGAAGTTTACTTTAAGAACACATGAAGTTAATTGTACACAGGTCTATTTGATTTAACTGATTGCAAGGGAACTAACTTAGCTGCAGACATCTACATAGTAAATATCCAGGTTTAGTTAACTGTGTGCTGCTGGGATTTTTTTTATTCTACACATTTATTATAGTATAAAATAAAATACTTTGTTTGTTGAGATTGTTTTAAATAATTTATTCATCAGTCTTCCTATAAGCTGAAAATGTTTATATTCTAATAACATTTCCAGCTGACAGTTTCATATGTTTTAAGAATACAGGCATTTATAGCGATTGTGTATTTTAGAAAGAGTATTTTCCAGCCAGGTTTTTGTCAGTTTTTCTCAGTAATTTCCGTGTCAAACACATTTTTTTTTTTTCATTATCTTCAGAAAACTTCAGGTTTGAAGGAAACAGGCATAGAGGAAGAGGTAGAGTGCAGCCCATACTGCCCAGATCCCTCATAAATTGTTCAGGTGATTAACTGCTATCACTGTTAAATTTCATTTAATTTCTGAATTTACGTAGCTTCACTTTCTTCCCTTTGGAGATTTTCTTCTCCCTGCTTGGTATAGTCCTACTACAAAACATTTGACACGCAGTAGTTGCAGCTATTATAGATTATATCTGAAGATTTCATTGAGTCTTACTCTTGAAGCAATAAGTTCTAGCTATATTCATAATCAAATTAAGTCTTATACAATTTAAAATTTTTATATTGAAAAAAGAATTGGGTTTACTTATTCTGCTAGCAATCTAGATCACATAGCTATTGCATAGAAAGGCAAAACATGTCTTAAAAACATTTTAAACCCCTACTATTATAAAATATTTCTCATTATACTAAAAAGTGGAGATTATAGAGGATAAGAAAAACACATGATATTTATATCATTGTCATATCAGAAATGCTAATAATGAATTGTTAAATTTTTCGATTCAGAACTAGCACACAAATTATCCTTCCTGTCTGGAAGCATAATTGAGCATTTTAATAGAAGTATGAGAGAGGTAAAATAATTTTCTCACATACCTATTTTTTAAAAAAAGTATTTTATATATAGAAGAGCCTTGATTGTGTCTCTTGCACGATTTCTTGAAACACTATGGGGCAGGCAATTTGGAAATGAATAAAAATTAATATAATGCTGTTCCAGTTTACTTAATCAAGAATGCAATACAGAATGAAAATATTTCAAAGTGAATTCTGTACCAAATATTGGCATATACATGCAGATGATAGGTATCCAACCTCCATTGTTTTTTTTTTTTTAAAAAAACCTTATGAACACAGTCGTTTTAAGGAAGCAAACTCAGTATGCTTATCCATGTGCACACCTACACACAGAGAAATTTATCAGCTCTATATGAAGTAGGGATTAGGATTGAACCTGTGGTGGCCTGGTTACATCTCTCTGCTTCTCCTGATCTTTAGATCTCATTCAAAGCAGTGAATTTGACTTTGTCTCCTTCATGCCAGTAGACTTTCTTAAGGATTAGTGCAAAGAAGGCCTTTTGTAAGTTTGTTTGATAGAACTGTTCTTCTTTAGGAACAATTAGTCCACTTATGTAAGAGTGTATCTGAGACAGTGGGAGGAAAGAGAGGGAGAGATTTACTTTGTCAGGGTGCTTCATTTAAACATTGGACACTTTACCTGGTTAGCTTCAGAAGGTGGCTGACTGCTTTATCATTTTTTAAATCTTGGATCTAAAAAACTTATCCTAATAAAAGCTACAATAAAAGTAGCTTGTTTGAATAAAAGATTTTATTTTTAGACCTCTCCAGAAAGTTCCTGGAGTGTGTAGAAGACAACTTCCTGACTCAGCTGGTAAGTGAGCCCACAGGGATGGTGCCCTTCTAGACCTGCTCTTTACTAACAAAGAAGGACTAGTGGCAGATGTGGTGGTCAGAGGCCATCTTGGGCTTAGCAGACACAAAATGATAGAGCTTTCAGTTCTAGGAAAAGTAAGGAGGAGGGGCAGCAAAACCAATACCATGGACTTCTGAAGGACGGACTTCGGCATGTTTAGGATGTTGGTTGAGAAATTTCCTTGGGAGACAGTCTAAAAGGAAAAGGTGCCCAGGAAGGCTGGACCTTTTTCAAGAAGGAAGTCTTAAAGGCATAGGAGCAGACTGTCCCCGTGTGCTGCAAGACCAACTGGCAGGGAAAACGCCTGGCTGAACAGGGAGCTTTTGCTGGGACTTAGAAGAAAGAGGAGAGTCTACCACCTCTGGAAAAAGGGGCAAGCTAGTCAAGAAGAATACAGGGATTTTGTTAGGTCATGTAGAAAGAACACTAGAGATGCAAAAGCTCAGCTAGAAATCAGTCTGTCCACTGTGGCAAGACATAATAAAAAGCAATTTTACAAATACACTAATAGCGAAAACATAGTCAGTGACAATCACCATCCTTTATTGGATGAGAAAACTTGCCAAGCCACTATTCACCATTTATCAGCAATCCTG
>VZZY01012216.1:0-36995 GCA_013400335.1 Eurystomus gularis
AAAGAAAAAGAAATCTTTTTCAACTCTCTAAAGAGCTCTGTAATTACTCCTATTTTGTAAAAGGAAAACAAAATCATAGAACTGAAGCTGTAGTGAGAATATAGCTAGAGGGCACTCACTTTTGTGAGCTAGTACGCACAGGAACCTGGATTATCAGAGGCATTCAGCTCCAAAATACTGGACATGCAACCTGCATAAAGTAACTACATTATTTACTTGACATTAGAAGCCAAACTGAGATTAGCACCCAGATTATCCATGTCCCTTGACTATGTCTTAATCACAGATCATTCTCCCTTTGATAAATGCTGATCTCTGTTTCATGGAGGTAGTTACAGGAGATAAGCTGTTATTGTAAAACCTAAAATTTTTTAAGTATCCAAAGCCCATCTCTACAAACATTTGTTTGTGCACTGTCCACACTTCACTAAGTACAACTAATTACCTCTCTGTGTAACAACACTAGGCATTCAGTTATACTCCAGTCAAATATACTCCAGTGCTCTGCTGCACTAAATATCTACCTGCCTACTCATTCCACCTCTGCAAATTAGGAAGGAAACTACATGCTGCTACAACCAGTTCCTTAGAGAAAGCAGTTGTGTTCCCATCATAGCTCCAAAATAAGCAAGTGAAGTGTTATTACTGTGATTAAAGAAAATTAATTCTAGATTAAGCAGTTTTAAACCACAGCAGCAAATTCCATGCTTGCCTTTCAGAGATGCCCACTATCTTTATTAATTTTCTACTTATGACCATGGACTCTTTTAGAAGATCTGATATGATCTAGCTGAAAGGAAGAATAATGTTTTTGATTGTCTATGTTTACTCAAAAATAACCTTTGCTTCCTACTTGCTTTTAAAAGTCGGCGCTACATTAGACAGAACATGGTTGCATATGTTATATTCATTTAGACACTACTAGCTCACCACTATTAGTTAAGGGAACAATGTAACAAATGCAATAACTCATGTATGTGAGTAGTCCCAGTGGTTAAACTTGAAAATAAGGATAATACCAAATTTTTACATCCTTTAAGTCTCTCATGTATGAAGGAAGCAACTTTACACCTGGTGAAATAAAACATATTTCAGAGATCATTGCTTTCATCCTTTAGACTACCTCACTTGCTTTTATTCATCTCCCATTTTGAAATACTTTTCAAGAGATACTCAGGACTTATCTAGCAGTTTTGAATATCTACAATGAAACTGTCACCATGTCTGTTACTCTTACCTCCACCAAAGTACACTCACAGAATAATTTAAGTAATAGTTTCTTANNNTAATAGTTTCTTAAAAGCAAGAAAATAATAGAAATAGTTATCTTCAAGAAAACTGTGATAAAAATGCCTCCATTTTAGTGGGAAAAATCCAATCCAATAAAGAGTAAGTTCTTAAAAAGTGCTGATGCTCTGCTGCATCTTATGTGCAAGGACAGAAACACAAACAGAACACATACAAAATTTTCTTTCTCATTATTTATTTCTTTTTATCTATGCTATTTTGCCCAAGTTTTGAACTTTGGCCTTCCCACACTCAAGGAAGTCACAGTCCTATTTTCTTTAACACCCAACCAGTGCACTAACTGACTGGGCCTGATGACATGATAGTATTTCAGTTTCCCAATCCAGGTAGGCACATTCATGCCACCATGAAATATCAGAGGGCAATAGGTGAGTGGGACTGATCAGTAAACACCAGGAGTACTGCTTTTTATATTTAACAGCTTATGGAGGCCTACATGATTTCTAAAACTACTGTATTAGTCATGCCATTTTTCAGAAAATTTAAACTCAAAAGGGGTGCAGGCACTTCTCAAATAGAAGAACACAAGTATAAATTTACCCAAATTCAATAATCAAATGCACTAGAATCTTGGCAGAAATCTGCCCATGTTCTTGCAAATAATCTCATGGGAACTTTTAATGGACTAAAATATTCAAAAATTTTATTCAGTCTCACCTGAAAAAAAAAAAAAAAGGATGATACTGTCATAGTGGAGAATCACCTTGTAACTGGGTTATTAGCTGAGTGACTCAGGAGGAATAGTGCCATCTACTGAATTAAGTATACTCTAAAACACAACCTAACAAACCATCTCTCATGAGCTGGTTATTGTACATGGACAAGTTGTTGTCCAGTTAATTTATATAAAATTGTTGTAATACAGACACTTCAATTCACTTGGTGCCTGCTGTTCTCCTTTGCCATTAGTGCATTTCAAAAGCTTATTCACAAAGCAAAAGAAATAAAGGTTATTCCTTTCAAATATTTGCAATGATACTTTTAAGAACCTTACATGGGTGCAGAGTACTTGGAACAGTCCAGAGGGGAACTAGCTGTTGGCTGCTAAATGTTACAAGAAAACAGAAGCCCAGAACATACAAGCAAGGAGACAAATCAGGAAAAAATAAATCTGTACTTACTGTTTCTGGAAATATCCAAGGAAAACCAAAATCCAGCAGTGCAAGTGTATGGCATTAAAAGAAACCTGATGAAAGATACTACCATTGGTTCACACCAACAACAAAACCTCTAGCATGTAAAAGGAATGTATCTCACAAAATTCAAAAAAATTAGTGGGATGGAAGGAAGTTTTTGTGATATTAGAAGGACAGATTGAGGTAAAAAAATGAGGTTTAACCATATGAATCTCTTAAGTAACCCACGAAATAGCTAAGTCTTTCTAGGCCTTTCACATAAAATTCAGCCAATTACCTCCTGAGAAAGGAGCAGGGGTTAAAGATTCACCATCAAAGCAGATAATGTGCTTTGAAATGAAGAGTGGATAGGAAGAAAGTGTTGAGAAGCTGTTATAGACTTTGCAAACCAAAATAATATTGACAGATAAGTGATACTAATGCATATAAATGAAGTATATACAAATGCTTTATCATCAGTCATGTCAGGAGGAAATTCAAAGAATTGACTGCCATGAAATTTGTCAAGTAATTAAAGAAATATGCACATTCCTGAATCTTGGCTAAGCAACTAATATGACCAGAGGCTATTCTATGGTTAGACATATGGTTAGACACTGAAAATAAAACGATGGAGCAAAGGTTTTCTGGATTTATGAACAACTAAGTAAAGCCTAGTAATTATAAAATCAGATTCAGAAATACTACTTAAGCATTTCTTAGGTTTGGTGGTACAGAATCCAATTAAACTCATTGTTCTTATAAATTATGAGCACTGAAAAAGAAATAAAGTATCTCAAGCAACTTTACTTTAGACAAAATTATCTATACATTTTCATCTTCTAGGAAAAAAACAGACATTAACGGAAATACAGACATGTGTTAATCTTTTAGTTCTGTGAATCATATAATGCAAGGTTGCTATCCTCTAGTCCTTATTCACGTATTTCCCAGTAGGACTTTGGGCTATAACAAATGAAACAAACTTTCTGAACTGCTAACAATAAAGTGAGTATTTTTCTAAATATTAGAAACAATGCTACTGATAACTGCTTTGAAAGATTTTATTGCTGTATATTGCAATTCGTAAAAATCCTTTCCAGATAAAATTTTTCCTTTCATAGAATGCATAAACTCCTATAGGTATGCTTTAAGCTGATTTTAAAACTGTAAATACTAAATATATATTTAATAAATTACAAGTGTACCATGTAATTGTTACATCACTTTTTGCAGACATTTTTGTAAGTCTATATATGTTTCAATTATTTTTTTTCAGCAAGATGAAACATCATGAAGAAATGCACATCTTGAGAGAACAATCTTACAGTAAGCTGTAAGAACTCTCTGTGGATTTTCAAGTCATCTTGTCAAGCACCAGAAATCCTATTAATGAGCTATCTGCACAGTCACAGAGCATGAGTAGCCAGCTGAGAACACAGCTTCATCCTACACTCACTGAAGTCAATGGAAAAAATATCTGTAGGATTTTGTAACTGAAATGTATAGGAGCATTTCCAACTACTTCAGTGAGCACTGAATCAGTCCCTACACCAACAGCAGAGGCTATAGTCACCGAGTAATATATGAGCTATCCTTAGGCTACAATGTATTTGCATAAACCTTTTGTTGAGTAACCTGAAGAACAAAATAAATAAAAATTGAAATCTATTCACAGTTAAATGGCAAGCTGGAAAAGAGATTTAGTGAGCTAAATTATTCACCATGCTCCAGTGAAAGCATATCTCATAGATTCACATTCCCAAGTGAACGTATGCTCTGTCACAGCCTAGCTAAATTTATCATGAATAAGCATCTCTGGACATATAACGGCCAAATAAAACAGGTGCTTTAATACACGCATTCAACACCTGTTATTTCTCAGAAAAACACAACCACACATACATGGTTCTAATTTGATTTATTAGTATTTCCAGTGTGCACAAAGCTTTTCTGTACTGGACACCCAAACAAAGCCTTGGGCTAATATGCATTTGTGATACTGTATTAATATAAAATTCAAATCCATGCCTGAATGATCTATAGTATTAAAATACCAGTTGGTTACGTTTACTATAATTTCTGTGAATTTCTTCCCTTTATACTCTTTGTGAGATGAGGTGACCAGAACTGAAAATACAAATTCATATGATGGCATTATATTATTCTTACATACATACAGCACTATGAGGGCTGCTACAGGGAAGGTAACTCCATCCCAGCCAAACTCAATACACATGTGTATCCTTTCTTTTCTAGATTATAGTCTCTGCATTGTGGTTCTATAAACACGGGAACTATATTTCACAGGATTCTACAGACTCCTCCAGCTCTCCTCTGAACTGTCCTTCCCAAGTAATTTATATCCGGATTTTTCTCTAACATGTTGTTATCCTCTTACCTTTCATAGATGCTTACTCTGTTAGAAGCACTCTACTTCAAAGGAGATGTCATAATCTCTAAAAGTTGCTGGTTTCTCTGTGCACAGAATATACACACTTCCATCCCACTTTTCAAAGAGAGAGAGGAATAACCAGTCTGCTGGGAAGGGTTCCTGAACAAGCGTTCATATGACTGAACCAGAGTGGTCATACCTATTTGCACAATCACTTTGCTACCAGTTTCTGAGAGGACACTGTAAATGTGTACGGACAAACAATGCCATATGAAATACACTAGAGAAGCAGAGTTGCACTATCTACAGCTGTTTAGAGACTGCCAGAGAGTTCTATTTTCAGGTGAGCTCTGACACAGGAATCCTATGGTGAAAGGCAAGATGGGCCAGAGCAAGGCCCTGGATACTGAAGAGTTCTGAAGCATACAGAAACAAAGGATACTGGCAAGTGAGTGAATTGAAAATGTTACTGCTTGAAGAACAATAAAAATCAGTAACAAACATTGACACTAATAAGGTAAATGACTGGCAGTTTGATCAAACACTGTTATAAGAGTGATGAGCAATCCAGTCACATTTGCCAGGATAAATATTCATTTTATGTTAAATATCTCCTATCTTACTGTAGTTGCAGTAGAAGACAAATGACTAAAACATAGGCATGTAAATGTGGAAATAAATGTAGATTTCTCAAGAATAAAAGCTTCCAATTAACACAGAGTGTTAAATGACAATTGATTGTCCTTGTGGAGTTCAAATACTTAAGAAAATTTATAGCTTTCCCCATGAGAGAAATGAGTAGAGAGTCTGGAAACATACTCTTTCCAAAATTAATAAATACAGATGATCTAAGATAAGACAATTCTACTCAATAGAAGAAGTCATTTAAAAAACAGTACAATAGCATGCAGGACGTAACAACTATGAAGAGTATTTGAAGAGTAGACAGCTCAGAGAAAAAGACAACTACGGAGGGGAAAAGCAGCAGATAATCAGAGTTGAAAACCCCAAACTTTGTTTATTTAAATTAGCTGTACTGAAAGAGAAATAGAAAAATCATTGAAGTGAAACTAACAATGGATATGGGCCATAAAACGGAGAAGAGAAGGATCAATCTGCTAATGGTTCTGACCTCCCTACTCATGCTAACATCGTCAGGGCAAAATAAAACATTTATAGCCAGACATGGTAAACAGCAAGGGAGCAGATAATTGCACAGGCACACTTTCTTAAGCCAGTAATATTTTTTTTTTCTCTCATAGTTCATCTATGGTTATATAAAAGCAGAGGTAATGATCTACTTAGCTTATGCATTAATTTATGATCAGGAAAATATAGCACAGTAAATAATAATTACCATTACAATTTTGCTTTAAATCTTGCTACAAAATTCTCAGTGGTCAGTAAGCACTCATTGATTTAGGACTTTTCTCCCCTTTATAAACATTTCTGTATTTCATCCACTTTGCTTTCAGAAGACAATTTCACCATAGAACAGCTAAACAATAAATAACATCAAAGTCTTCAATAGCACAAAGATATAAGCCATTTAACTCTATATACATAAATTCCTTGACTTCAGTGAGACACAAAGCCAAACAAATGACTATGTCTTTGCAAAATACAGGAATTATTAAAATACAGTTTTTAAAAACAAGACTGTCAAAATCTACTTGTAGGAAATACTTTTTAAATTCTTTAACTGCTGTACTATATCAAACTTGCTTTGATCTCCTTAAAGAAACACAAGTTGACTATCAAAAATAAGCTATTACTCAAATTCTTTATTGTTCTGATCCAAGTAAGAACATGCTGGCACCTAGAATTTCTTTTTCTTCAGAAACATACTTCTAATTACAGCTGTTCATAATATAAACTACAAATATCTGCTTAGATACTTTAAGTGCACTCATATCTTTCACAAAGGCAACTCCTTTTTGCATGTTATAAGCAAATTTATCAGTCTAGCTGACAAGTGTGAATAAAATTATTTATTCTGAGCTTCTCCAGAATGTTTATTAATTACATTTATTGTGAGCTTGTATCCTGCAGGAATATCTCAAATGGTATCAAGTGGCCTAGTCCCACGGTATCTAGGACTTTACAGATTGAAACCAACAACTTGGACTTAGCCTACAAGTTAATTGGAAACTAGTGGCTACTGGAGAGCCTCAACAAAGTGTGTTTGTGTGAGGCAATACTTAAAAAGCAGGCAGTTAGTTAGATTTTGTATTAATTTAGGTAGCCATGTTTTCCACCTCCTTAAGACAGATAGTGAGGGAAATTTTAATCACAAATTTAGCTCCTAGACCAAAGCCAGCTACACTCAACATGGAACACCTCCTGCTGAAACTGTCAACAAAGAACGCCCTTATATAGAGATCTAGAAGTCACTCAGAGACTGTACAAAATGTACACTAAGATAATTCCATTCCCTCCACATTCCAGTAATTGCAAAATGTTAAACATTACATATTGCCAATTCTCTTGAACTGATAGGCTGTGTCCTCAGCAGGACCTCCATTTAGCTTGAGCATTATACCACAGTGGCACAGCTGTTTGCTTCTGGTTCTGGACATAGAGCAGCCCTGTTGTCTGATCTACTGCCTTTGTCTCATCAGCATGCCTTTAAGCACTTAAATTTTAAAACACAGACCAATATATGTAAGAAGTTACAGTATTAATGTTGAAGAAATTCTCATCCTTAAAATGTGTAATCTTATTCCAGAAACTGTTCTTGACATTTGAATATATTCCCTAATGAGCATGATGAAGAAAGTAGAATAAAGGCAAAAGTCCATGACAAGGAAGGGACCCTAAACAAGAATAAATTATTTTCCCCTTTACTCCCTCATTTCCAGCTGCAGTATCATTAAAAAAAAAAAAAGTTGACAGGTTTTTTTTTTTAAATCCTGTAATGCAAAGAAAATACAATAGGTACCAGTGCCAACCTGGCACCCACTGGGTCTTCTGCCTTGCCAAAATCTTTCACTGAGCTGCTAGTCGAAAGTGTGAGGAGCATGCTGACGCTGCAGCTGCTGCTGTGTTTCTTGTGTCCTATACTGGTGGAGCTTCTCCAAGGATTTCCTTCAGAACAGCTCATTTTCAGCTCAAATATAACAAACCTCCTCTTCAGGTAAGTTCCAAAAAACCTTTCTCAGTAAGAGAGATCATGATAGCACTAAGCTACAGGTCTAAGGCAGGCTTAAGCAGAACACTAAACTGCATGCTTGTTTTAAATAAATTAATAATTTGTCACATGTTACTTGGTTGCTCCCCACAACCCAAAGTCATTAACCATTGGGCCAAATTGCTGAATTGAAGATGAAAAGCATTTAAAAAAAAAAATAAAATTGTCAACTGCAGGCCCTCCATCCTTAGCTAACATATGCTAAGTGAATGGATGTGACATGACTTTACACATCTGCTCTGCTACCTCATAGGAGTACACAACAGTTTAGATTAACAGGTAAGTCCCCACACTACTTTTTACAACTTGAGCAAAACAAATACTATTACAATACCAAACTTAGAAGAGTGACAGAAAAACTGTGTCTTGATGTAGGTAGAAAGAAAGAAAGGAATTGGATTTGTTTCCTATTTTTGGCACATAGAACTGCCAAAAAAGTAACTGTATCTACCAGGGATTCCTAAGCAAATGCTACTGTGACAGTATACTGAGGAAGAAGCATGATGCCTCATGCATGTGGTGGGCAGCAGGTGAAAGGGTATTGCCAGGGACCTGACTGTGGTGTTGGAAGGAACCTCAGATAAAAAACAATGTAATTTCACTGCCCCCAAAATAAACTGAAAGCCAAGTTGTGAGTCTCTGGGGCACTAGCTTCACAGCAAGTGCAGAGTGGTTCCCCCCACATGGCAATATATATTCCCTTAAACAAACCTGTTTTAAGAGAGATGGACTGACAACCGCACACAGCTTGCCACATGTTTATAAAGTGTAAGCTGACAGAAGTCAACTGTTTAGCACAGATCATGCAATCATACGTCTGAAAATGTTTTGGGATTTACTGTTAAGAGCATTCCCAAATATTGTCATTAAAGAATAGCTTCCAGGGAAGCTTTTAAATGGCATAAATTATGATAATGGTAATATCTAAGTAATGGTAAGTAAATTGAAAGTCAAATACATATTATGCCTGCATAGTTTCATATGCTTTCTCGGACTCCTAAGCGGTAGTCCATTCTGTTCAGTCTGCTAACACAATTTTGGTACCAGGATCCATCCAGGGCCATTTACTGAAAGGGGACTCCAAGCTTGGTGGTTGTGAGGCTGAGCCATGAGTGCACGCATGGTGTAACACATGCTCCACACTTGTCACTAATCCAACAGTGACTAGGACTTGGGAACAATTGAGAGCAAGGAGAACATGTGCTTTGATACCACCTGACAAGGCTAAATAGAGGAATGACACCTTCAACTTCTAGAAGCACAAATCTACAAAAGAAGATACAGGAACAAAGGGAATCTGCTCTATTGCTCAAAGGGTTTGCTCTGAAAGTACCATCTTTCCTACTGCAGCTCAGATTATTGTGTGAAGCCAGTCTCCACAGATTCGTATTTTAAAGTCGATGTCGGACATTCCTTACGGTACCCGTAACATTACTATTACGATAGATCTATTTTAATGCAATATCCCCTGCTTTTGGAGAGGTTGAGCACTTCTACGTTCCTGCTGACTTCACTTGGAGTTATAAGTGCTCAGCAGCCATGACTAATGGGCCCAATACCTTTTTCCAAAACAGGACCTGATGAAGATTTGCATTGTTTAATAATAGTAATTTGCCTAACAATCTGCATTCCCTCTGTGTAGGTTAAGAATCTCACATGACTGAAAAAATAAATTTTAAATATTGAATATCAGTCAAATTAAAAAAAATGCATTCCAAGATTTTTCAGTTATAGAAATCATTTTCCAATTATAAGAAGAGAAAAAGAGCTTGTAGGAAACAGTAACTACAATGGAAAAAAAGTAGTATTTGTCTTCTACAGTGACATCTGTGGCATTCAGTATCTCAACAAATAGACCAAAATTTATGGTTTCTTAAATTGTGCATGGAATTAATGGTATTCATGTGTTATACCAAATAGTTGTCATTCCAACCCTTTTGAACCAATCTTGTGGTCCTTTTTTGTAAAGGAAACACAATGAAAGCCAGTACTACAATATTGTCTGATAGTGCAATAATTTAGGTAAAAAATATCTGATCTAATTAGGATTAGGATACTTTAAAGGATCCTTGTCAAACTGGAGTTCCATGAAAGGACAGTAATTTTTATTAACCACAGATAGTTCGCTGAAGGATATTTCTCTGGCTTCTGGCTGTTCTGCACACATTATATATGCATACCACACAAAACTCCTAGCCATGCTGCAGATCAGAGATCAGCTACATGAGTGAATTCAGAAGGAGATGCCCATTTGGCTGATTTGAATTCAAAAGAAAACATTTTTTGATGTGGGTTTATTGTAGTGAGAAACTGCTGCTTCCATAAAATTCAAAGCAAGTAAATGCAAATAAGAATCTTTGTTTATTATGAATAGTTAAAAAAAATAATACGCCATTTTAGGCCACAGTGAAATCAGCAGTTTCAGATAGCACTGCTTACATTTTACAGTAGATTTTTTTTTAGAATAATATTCTTCATAGCTTCTTACAGGCATGAAAATGGGTTTCAGTTCATGCACTACCAGAACATCCTGAAGAGTAAGATTCATGTTGTTTCTAGTGTTTTGTGAAGAAGACAGGAAGGAAAGAAAGACTACTTTATACTAGTATGATTCCCTACTGAGTATCAATATATTGTCCTGATATCTAGGGCTCAGTCTGTTAAAGTTGCTGGTGCTAAATTTGCAGAGGTGAGTACAGTGAAGAGCATATGCTCCAGCCTTTCAACACAACTGCAGCTGCTGGCGCAATGTATCCTGCTGTGTCGCCCTTTAGAAGGAACTAGAAATGTTTCATCTCTGCCCTAATGTAAGAGCTAACACAGGGAGAAACAGCAGATAGCTTGCTCCCCTCTTTGTACCTGCTTTAAGAGCAACCCGTGTGGAACATGCATCTCCAAGGTGGCAGAAGTGAATATTGCAGTAATTGTACATTCTTGTGATTTTGCACTCCTGCAATTGAAGTATTCTGTCAAAGATCACATTAGAGTTTAAAATTATAACATAAGACAGAGGCTGTACAACCCAGCTACAAATTCTTTACAAGAATAGAGAAAAGAACAGAGACAAGGGAGTAGCAGCAGCACATTGAGACTGCTGGGTCAAAGACCATGTCAAGAACCTGAAAAATCATAGAAAAACTCTGAAAACGCTGTCAGCAGCAAAAACACTGAGACCGTATAAGCAGAAACCAGTTTGAAGAGCAGCACATCTGACAGAATGTGAGGCATAGCAGGCC
Source organism: Eurystomus gularis (assembly GCA_013400335.1). NCBI lineage: Eukaryota > Metazoa > Chordata > Aves > Coraciiformes > Coraciidae > Eurystomus > Eurystomus gularis. The sequence goes on from VZZY01012216.1 coordinate 11,245, forward strand.
AAAATGACTTGGCCTTAAAGGTATGTTTCTGTGGTGGGATATGTGGTTCTAATGCTACAGAAATAGCACAACCAGATTCTTTATGGAAAAAGCTCAAATGTCCAGGGATGGACATGTCTTGCCTTCCTACTCTGCTCCATAGAGAAAATCAGCTTCTCAACTAATTTTACAGTTGCTCAAATAATACTTCTGAAAGATACTGGCTAATGGATAATGCAAGCTCGTCATGACTTGTCTTAGCAATAGCATCAAAAACCTTCTCCTTAGGCAACTACTACTTTAAAGTCTCTTTTATCATCTTGTAGAAAAGGGATTGAAAAGGTTGGAGGCAGACTTCATGAAGTAAAGTAAATCAATGAATAATTACTACCCTACATAGCAGAAGCAGCCAGCAGCACTCCTAAAAGAGTGAGACATACACTGTTAAGATGCTGTTGCAATCCTTTTGCAGCAATCCAACCCCTCAACCTGTTTCCTTCAGCTGAGAATAAGATGTTGCATCAATGGCTTTGCAGATAAACAGAAAAAAAAAGAAAACCAAAAACCCTGATCAGTCTAAAGCAGAAATACACCAGACAAAAGACAAATGTAATCATCCAATGAAAAAAACCTCACAAGTCAACATTTGACAGAAGTGATTGATGCTTGGCAGCATCATCTCTAATAAAATAGGAAGACAGAAGCAACTTAAAGACTATTCTTTTTTATTCCAACTGACTTCATCAATTATTTATCATAACAAAACGTTTTCATTTTCCCTAAATGGAAAATTTGTTAAAAATATTTTGCTGTCTAAAAACTGTGGATTCTCCAACTCTTCTTCATCTACCAATCATTTCTGAAGTTATGAAAGAGCTCAGAAGTCTTTTCATCCATTGTAGCTCACAGAGCCCTCACTCATCTATCGAAACATAATATGGACATAACTTTGCCAAAAAGTTCATTCTGTTTATGGGATATGAGCCACATGAATTTTACTGCAATACATATAGCAGGACATGTATATTTGTATTGTTAAATTTTAATATTGTTTTAGAATTTGGGGAAGAAAAAGATCTGATCTTACAATTATAAATTTCTGTGGGTACCTCTAAACTGAAAGTCGGTGGAGGAACATACATCATCCAGAGGTACAGAAGGTATTAGGACATTCGGTTCTTATTGATCTGTGAACTGCAGCTCTCTTCTAATCAGAATGTCTATCTTATCGTGTTACTTCCAAACCATTAGTGCAGTCTAAAAGAAATATGTAAGTATGGGGTTTTTAATTGCTTTGTGTAAATTTAGAAGTTCACAGGAGCTGTTTCAATCTGATTTGTATCTTGACCATGATGCTTTTTTCATTATCGTGCAGCTAGCAACCCAGGAAAGACTAGAACTATTAATAATCATTCGATCCTGTGCATGCACAGCATATTCAGCCCAGTAACAATAACCCAACACAGAAGTGTAATTTACAATGTAGTCCTCTAAGGGCCATGGCCTGTTAAATGATTCACTATTAAAAAGAACACTTGCAAACAAGAACTGTTCAAAAATAGGTACAAATACATTTTAAGAAAGCCATACCTTCTCATGTGTCAGAGTTTGTCATTACTCACATATAATAGTCATTCAGAACTTCATGGCTGCCACTAATGTTTCAACTTTCCCACTCCTGTATCTGCTAGTCATTATGCTAAACATAAGCCTCTTAACACTTTGAGAATCTTGATTGTATACACTTACATAAATTATATTCCATTTTAATAGAAACATACAGACTGTAGCAACTTAAGTGTTCAAAGTAGCAGGTGAAGAGCTCAAAGAGACAACAATGATGATAAACTTACTATTCAACTGTGTATTATTAGGCAAACATTTGTACATCATAAAACTACTTTAAGGATGTATTTCCTGGTTTTCAGAATTTTAGGTCTAAGGTACTCTGAACATTCTGCAATCCTGTACTCTTCAAAATATTCAAGCAATATAAACAATGAGGAATCTTGTGGTCTAAACTTTGTAATTTTGTGTACTAGGCCAATATGTGGAATATCAATAGATAATTTGTGAAAATATATAAGGAGTATAGGAGCTAGCGTGTATAAAAAACTAACATAATGGTACATTACCTTGCTAGTGAGGGGTTGCTTCAGCAAGTGTTTATCTTAGGAAACAGTGATTACACTATTAGTTGTCATATTCTTGTGAATCTGTTATACATTACATAGCATAAATCAAATTATTTCAGAAGTGAGACATATTAGATAGAATAACAATGGGCCACTATGCAAAATATTGGCCTCTTTACAAAGCTACTTAAGAATGATGTCAAAATACTTTTATCTGGCTTATTAGTTACTATTCCATTTTTTTCTTTGTTTTTTTCTTAGTCTTACTTGCAAAACCTAGAAATTGAAGACAATTGCATTGAAACCACAAGAGAAAACTGTCAATTATTTACTAGGTACAAGACTATGTTCAAAGCCTGTGGGAGGTAAAATTGAGCATGTCAGCTGAAGGTCATCTAGCAGAATTTAGATGTACTAGAAACCTAATCTAGAATGTTGATGATATGGAGTCCATTGTTCCCTTCTGCCCTCCCAACAACAATTTCACACCTTTTAGGCATGGTGCAGCAGAGAAGAAAATTGTCTCACAAGTATACAATTTCCTCTTCTTAGCAATCTCTACGATGCTTTTTGCCATGCTAAGGGTTTCATCAACAAACAAAATTAATTTGCTGGAAGTAATGATCAATTTAGACATTAAGCAATTCTAAGGCTTGTGCTTTTCCTTAGCAAAAATCTTACACCTCACCAGACAGAAGTTTAGAGCAGCCAATAATTGTGTTAAAAACTGAACTCCAATCTTGAGCTAAAACGTTCTCTAAGCTGTTTATCATCTTGACCAATGTCTAGAAATGAATTTAGGAAAAACATTCTCTAGCTTAAAAACTGCCAAAGATAATTTGATTTACATGATTAATTTCTGCAGAAATTCTGCAGAAAGAAGAATTAAGGCCAAAAATAAAGTAATATCATTCAAATATCACTGTTATGAATCTGGAATCTGTAAAAATTTACCAATATTTTTAACTCTAATGTATTTACTATTATAATTCCCCAAGTTGCCATCATTCATTACATAACCAAGCAAACTCAAGGATGTTTGTCTTTGAGATGTTTTCTTTGTTTGACTCCATTTCTCTGCATTAAACTTTGAAGATAGGTACAGACATTGAAAATGTGTGAAGCACAACTTCCTCTTCGGCCAGAATGTCAGACACTAGCAATCAGAAGCTTTCATTTGGGACTCAAGATAAATGGAATTACAAAATATAAAAACATGAAATTTGTGTCTAGCCTTTTTTTTTTCCTTCCCCCTCCAGAGCATAAACCTTTCTGGGAAAGTGAAATCAAGGAACAGACTCTACGGGGAATAGATCATTTTAAGAAAGCCAGTTGTGATTCTGTGCAAAGGAATAAGAATAAAAAGTAACATGCATATGGATTCCTTAACCTTCCAGCCCATAAAGTGCTGCTCTAACTGCAGGTTTCCTTCCTTATAGGAGTTGAGAGGTGGCCAAGGACATAGTTTGGGAGCCTATTCACCACAGAGTTTCTGCTAGTCCAGTTGTTACTGTTTCTAGTTAACCACAGGCAATGTTAACAGCCTGACTGGAAACTTTACAGAATAGTTGTCCATCAAAAAATACAAGTGTGTCAAACACTAGAAGTTTGCTGATGATATGCTTAGTGTAATAAAAATTTCCTAGAAAACTGTCAGGTTTTGTGATTTTTTTCCTATCAAAAGTTTAAGGTCAGCTGCCCATCTACTATGCTTCCTCAGGTCCCAGCTTTTCACAGTCCCCAGATTCTTTGGGTTACACAGCCAATTGATCATATAGGTAGCTCCTAAATAAATCCTGTACAAAGAATAGATTGGTTTGGCAGGTTTTTTTCAGAAGAAAACTCTGTAGACTCCCTAACAATTGTTTTGGACCACCCAGATTATTAGTGTGCTCATCTGTCTATGAAACCAGCTGCCTGGGTTGACCTATGCTCAGAAGACCCAGGACTATGTCAGAGAATACACAGCAAGAATTTTCCAAACGCAGAATTTTACCTTTAAGAAAAATTGTGGATGGTTGGCTTATCTTGATTCAAGACAAAAATCTTACAGAATAAAAGACTTACAGAATAAAAAACCCTTTTTTCTGAGGAAAAGACTATTTCTAGCACTGCAATTGTAGCATGGCTTGTTGAAAGTAATGCTTCTGCCTCTCAGACACCGGGCCTCCACCAGAGAAGCCAGTGTGTTCAAAAAAGTACTTCAAGAACTTGTCACAAATACATAACACATTTTTATCAGGCAGACATTATTAAAAAATAGAGAATTAACACAGTATTTCATGGAAAACAATGTAACCTGCCCAGTGGACCACATAACTGGATGAGAAGCAATTCACATGACATAATAAGAAAAGTTATGGTCAGTCGTGTCAGATCAATAAGCAACAATGACTGAGGCAGAAAGTACTTGCATGGAGTTTAATAGCCAGTTATAGGAGTGTCCTAGTGCTACACCCAGATCCATTAAATCCACCATGCCATTAGCATTTAAACAAATGTCCTGTGGTTTAGTCATTATTACAAGCAAATGCTTGTTTTGAAAGAATATCACTGGGATATTTTGGTTTTGCTTTCATTCTTAGTACTGCAAACTCTCCCTTGATGCTGAACTAAAGCAACATGTCATAATTTCTATGCAATTATTTTCTTATCAAGTTACTTCAATAACAGAAACTGTGCACAGCACTTTAAAAGTAATGTTGATATGATTAAGCATCAACCAAATCCAATTTTTACATTTTTAAGCTAGTTTAGTGCTAAGGCTAAATTTATAGAACTAGTTGATCAAGTTCTCCTTTTATTCTCCAGACAGATCCAGTGCTGATAAAGAGCTTGTAAGCTTTCCATAAATTTCTCGTTTGATTTTAAACCAGGACAACCTCCAGACCTTTTATTTCCCAACACAAGTCCTAAGATAGCCTAAAATGGCATCAGCTTCCTTTTCAAGTATACACACAGCCCAAGATAGCAAGTTTTTCCATTTCTTAATCTGGCTACATTTGAACTGTTACAAATTGGAACCAACAGTAAAGCACTATTTGGAAAGAAGTAAATGATTTTTTTTTTTCCATCATATGTACTGTATGTCTTCTCATATAGGAAATTCTGAAATATCTTTAGTTTAGATGGAGGGAGAAACAAATCAGGATCCTATTTCATTCCACAGAAAACATCCTGCTCTTCCCTTGTGGCTCCTTTAATTAAAATTTAAACTAAAAACTAACTTAGGAACTGATCCAGTACTCATGAGAATACTGGAAAGCCTTAGTGGATGCTGGATAAGCCTCTTTATATATTCCAGTTACAGAGTAGTGTTCTAGTCTATATTACAGCTACGGGCTTTTCTTGTTGAGATTTGTAATATGAGTAGAGCGGAGAAGAGGTAAGTACTAGGATAGCTAGGCCTAAGCAAATGAAGAGCAGTGTAAGAGATGTGAAATAGTAGGAGGGAGATAGAGCATTACAAAAAACCACAGTAGGGTAAGTTGTCAAAAAAATAGCCGGATAGAAAGGCTGACAGAAACAGGACCACAGGTAGAGAAAGGTGTTTAGCTAGTATGAAAGAACATCCTGCTCAGCAATTCTGGAGACAGTCACAAGTCAACCAGGAACAGATACACACAAAGACAGAAGCTTCAAAGCTAAAGAAGATTCATTGCTTGTAGAACAGAACTAGTTTTAGCAGTGAGGCTGACACACTGCTGAATAAGAATGCTACATCCTTTCATACTGGTAATCCAGGCCTCATCTGCTATTATCTAGCAATAATCAAGTGGAAGGATTATGAGGCTTCATTTACTTTCTTCAAAGTACCTATTTAGTACAAAAAAAATAATGTTTCATTACATGTTCAGCTGACAGCAGCACTGATACATATCAAAATAGAAGGTAAAATTTTAAGCTAGTTACACTGCTGGCCTTGCTTCTTACTGTACCAGCAGGCCATTGTAAAAATTAAAACTTCTTTGTAATAGTTCATCAGCTGTGCATTGGCAAGTTGAAAATATCCTCAGGCACGTAACATTTTCTTTAATAAGCTTAAATTGATTAACAAATACACTGTGAATGTGTAAACAAGACAGTTAAAGGAATGCATCATTGTAACAATAATATTATCACTATAATCTCTACAGTACTGAAAATTATGTAGAAGTGCTTTGTATATTTCAAACCCATAGTGTCCTATAGCAAAAGCATTCTGATTTTTAAAACAGAAATTTAAGATTGATACATTCTCTTTGAAACAATTAAATTCAGTATTCTAAAGCATTAAGTCCTACTGTCATTCAGTTTTTTCTCAAGCTAGACTGTCAACATTTACCGATTGCTCAAATTCTAAACACTGACATTGCAGATATGATGTGAAGTTATAATATTTTTATCCCATTGGTATATTCCTTTTTCTCTGCTGATAAAGGACAAAACATATATAACATAGCCAAAAAAACCCAAAAAGTACACTCAAATGGCTTTTTTTGACTTTTTTTTAGTATACTCATTAGATTTAGGATGTATGTTCAGACTAGCAATACCACCAAACCTGTCTAATTGCACATTCTATTTGCCCCTATTCTGTGCATTCAACCTGCAGAGAAGAAAGACATTTAAAGATTACCAAGGCAAGTTTGTAATGAAGCGGATACCTCTTTGTCTGTCCTTGCGCCAACAGCAGCAGAAGGGATACTAATTAGAGGGTGAATTATTAGCTTCCCATGGTGCACTGCAGGGGCATTAAAAATGAGTGTAGTTTGTTGCTTTCCTTTTAGATGGTTAGTACTGGTTTAATATATTCTTGTTTCTAGGTGAGCAGCAGGGGACAGTTTTTATGATTATAATTGTTGCATAATTACTGGCCTAAGGTTGCCTATTGTTAAATAAAAATGCTGAGATACTAATGTTTTATTGAACAGTACAAGTAGATAAAATTGTAATATATTTTTCTGAACAATATAAGCTTGTTATCTGGCAGCTTGGTGACAACTCTAAGTTGTCTTGTATATAAAGACTGATTTTTTGTGAAGACTAAACAGAAAATGTGATTTTTAAAAAAGCTTTAATTATATTCAACTTTTTTAAAGTTTTATTTTAATTTATTCCAAAGAGAGCACCAAAGTCTGCACACATAACCTAACCTCCTGTCAGACTTTACCTCATGAGGAATCTGAACTGACCTCAGAATTAAGACTTCTAGATCTCCCTTTTCTGCAATAATACACAAATACATTCTAAATTTTTTGCCCACATTTTGCCATTGCACTAATCCAAAACTGATTAACTGATTAATCAGTTAAAAATAAAGTAAGATAATACTAATAATAATAAGTAAATAAAACAATTTCAGTAAGAAATAAAAGACGAAAATAAATAAAATAAAGAAAATGAAGAAACACTCACTATAAAACCAAACTAGAAATTTACAATATCTTCTTTGGCTCCACCTTAGGTAGCAGAAGAGCAGTCTGAATTTGTAAATTGCAAAAAGGTTTTCATACTTCATCTCAATTTCCTGTTGTGGTTCCTGTATGCCAGTAGGTAACAGGCTGAATAAACCATGGTTTATCCAGGTGGAGCTCTATATGCCAAGCCACCTGGCCCTGCATCAAAACTCCCTTTAGGGAAGCATTCTGAAGACAAAGGATCAGCTCCTGTCATACGTGCCTATGTCACATTTACTATGTCATACATCACAGACTTCTTTCTGAATTGGGCAAATTCTAAATGTAAGTTTTCAGACAACTAGCTTAAGTTTAAAAAAATGCTATTTTAAACTCATCTGGCTCTTTCTACAAAGGAGGAGAAACTGGACATAGAAGAAACAATTGTTTATAATATTTTTTGAAAAAGAAATTATTTTCATCAAATTTTGGCAAAAGCCAGTTAGAAATTTGCTCAGCACTGCACTAAAGATAATAAATTTCCAGTAAAGATTACTCTTACGAATAGTTTAACAGCAGGACCTTTTCATTTTTCTTACTTTCAAGAAAAGTAAAACAACTAAGCAACTTAAAACTGAAGAATAATTAGAGGACAGAAACTAATTAGCTGTCTTAAAGAAGTCCTTAAATGGTCTTTCATTGCTCTTAGTCTTGTTGAACCTGTTCTTCCCAATGACTTTTTCTTCACACAACATAGGCTTTACTCACATACTTCTACACTGAAGAATAGGGTCAGATCTTTAAAGATCTAGAGACACTGTCCTGTTGCCTTAGAAGTCATTCTTTCTCTTAATGCCTTTAGACTCTTAAGTAGTCCCTCTGAAAACCTCCAGATCCACCAGATCATTTGAGATATGCTATGGTTATGAGGAACATTTTGGAAAACAAATAAATGCTTTAAAGCTTTTACTAAACTACTTTTTTTTTTTCTATAAATAATGTCAAACATCTAGAATTGTTTAAGCATTTTTAGCTTGGCTCCTCTTGTGTATCCCAAATACCCAAAACATTTCAGAGGAAGAAGAGAAATTTTTAAAACCCTCTAAGTACCATCATCACTGTCTGGAGGTTCTCCTCCAAACTCATTCCTCCAGAGAGGAAGATACACCAACTGTGTCCACACTGATGCCTACTATTTCAATGTTATTATAGTTAAGAGACAAATAAATGAAGATAACCATAGTATTACTTGCAATTTGTTAAAATCAGCATTATGGCGCTTCAATCTTTAAACACTATTACGTAATGAAAGAAAAGAGGACTACAACTGCCCATTCACAGCTGGTGGAATACTGCACCTAATAACCCCCTTTCCTTACTCAAGTCATCAGTATCCTTATTTAACTTCTTCCACCTTGACCTAGAAAATACATCAGTCATTTGCTATTTTTCTAATGAAATGCTGATCTATGCAAGCCTGTGCTGCCAGCTCTATACAGTACTTTCACTGCAACATTCTGCTGGCTGCCAATCTCAGAAAACCCCTTGGTGTTGCTGAACAATAAGAGATCACTGACCTTTTCTTCCTCTCCAATGAATCAACTATTTAAAAGCTAAGGCCACTGCAGAGATAAACTAAGGAGCTGATGGCAGGTGTCATCAGTGTTATGCTATTGTGATTAGAAGTATATTCCCATTTATATTGCACAATCACCTCAAAGCAAAGACAAAAAAAATGGCTGTGCAGGTCTGTAAACTTCATCTAAGACAAAAACTTGATATTTGAATTTCTGATGTGGAAACTTCACTATCAGAAAAATCTCGTTTTCCATAAAAACCTTTGTGCAGCTTATCATTGCTTCTTTATGTATTTTCAAAGTTTTTTTCAGTAAACGCAGAAGGAAATTTGTACAGTTTCTTCCATTTCAGGGATTTGGATTGTTCAGCATTTATATTTTAAAATGATTTCTTTTTTTCTTCCTACTTATACCAAACTCATTTATTTCTTCTGGCTTTACATTTCTTTTTTCTTCCTTTTTGGTCTCAATAACCCCATGGCAAAACATGAAAATCTTGAGCATGTTCATGTAGCTCTGTGGAACTTTCCTTAAATAAAATAGCAAAAAAATCCCTTTGTTTAGCTCCATAAACTCTGTTATCAAAGTCTAGATCTAGCTCTGTTAGTCTTCAGACTCCATTCCAATAGATGGATTTTAAGAACATGCCTAAACTGAGTAAGAAAGAGATACATTTCTGAACAGGAATTATTTATTTCAATTTCAAACTTTCTGCTTTAAAAGTGAAAAAAAGATATTAAATATCTATGAGCATTTTATGTTCGGAACCTGATTACAGAAAAGCTAGATTATGAGTGGGATCATATAGTTCACAAAGAGACAAAGGAGTCAAGCATCCTCTCTCAAACACCTCTACAAAGGTCTTAGCACCTTTGATTTACTTGCACAAACGCACAACACTCACTCTCTCCCTGCAACTGAGGTGTAGCTAGTGATGAGTGTCTCTGCTGGCCAGGCAGACACATCCCAGAGAAGAGCTTTGGTGTGATGCAGTTGAAGATTTTGCAACCCCCACCCCTAAACCAAAGAAGATGCTAGAAGAAACTGTGACTCTTTGTCCCAACTTTTGTCAAAAGTCAGTATGTCCTGTTCAGCCATTTAAACTTTATGAAGCCATGTAACATAATATCGAAACAATTCACAATCTGTAACACATTTCAGAGGTATTTAGGTTCCTTAATCAATGGCCCCAGAGAAGCACACAACTGCTGTTGAATTTCATTGTGAGCGAGGTGTCAGGCCTGTGGGATTTTTTTTTCCTGTTTCCATCACTAGTTATAAATCTAGCTTGAAGACCCCAGTACTGTAACAGGGTTCATCTACATAGATTCAGCTGAGGGACATGAACCAACCTGCAAAAGTGAATATGGAATATCTTGGGGTTTATCAATTTAAGCAAAACCCACTTAAATTTTTAATTTCTTTATGCTCACGTCATAACTTGTTAAAATGAATCAAAAGAATGTTAAGAGCCAATACAGTGTTTTGTCCAGAAAGAATAGAGTGACCCTCCCAGCTGAAATGCTTTTATTCCCTGGAAGTGACAAACATTTCTCTTAATACTGAATCAGCATAAGAAAGAGCCATCCAGTGCCTTGCATTGATACAGTTCAGTATTTGCATGCATATGCTGCTTTTTATAAGAATAATAACAACTGCGTTTGTGATCATGAATTCTGTGGAAGGAAAGACCCATTTTTGTCTCAGCAAGACCAAATAGGATTGAGCGGCAACTTAAAGGTCTCATTGTGTAAGCCTCACTGGATTTGCTTTCATCATATTATCTAAAAGAGAAGGGATTGCCCAAAGCAAGGGTAATCAAGACCTAAAGAGTGACTGCTTAAGCAAAATGACAGATGAATAGAGCCACTGTAAAAAAGAAAACGTAGCACTAAGGAAAAGTCCATTTAAAATAGGAAAGCAGAGGAAATACCTTCAAATGCTTTCTTTTCACAATGTTATGATTACTAGAGAGATTTCTTGGCTGAAATATAAGCATTCATTAACCTGAAGTTTCAGATAGTGAGGAATGAGAAACAAAATTTACTATTAGAATGGATTCCATTGCCTGAGCAGAATTTATCTTGCTCTCACACTCTGAAAAATAGACACATGCTATTGCATGGTTAGATGCACAGCATATTAGATAAATAGCTTGAACCTCTTTCTCAAAAATGCATATATTAGGAATTTTTCAAGAAAAATATAAAAACTACATAATGAGAGAGAGAGAAAGGTGGTGCCAGTGTTCTTTATCTCAATAAGCTAGAATCAAGAACAAACGGCTTAATGAAATAGTTGTTTCAATAAGATAGACTAAAAAGAGGAATATAGATAGTAAAAACCCCATGTTTATATAGCATCAGACATAGCCTGGATGGATTTTCCCACAACATGCTGTGCAGAACCCATCTGGGAAGAGAAGCCTTTCTGTTTGGGTTAGCTGAAATACTATACGATTTTCTTACAAGAAAACAATTCTATTCATCATTTCTACTGTCAAGCAAAAAAGAAGTTCACATAAGAACTTCTTGCTGCACTTTTAAAGATGAGGCACACAAGCCAGTACACCAAGGGGGAGCTGCCTGCAGGCTCCTGTGTCACAACAAGCACGCTGAGTTTATCCTGGGACCAAGGATACTGTGTGGCCAGTGCCAGCCTGAAGGCTAAGCTGTTCCCACGGCACAGGTTTGGGCCTGCTCAGGTTAACGGAAACTGGGAATCACTCATTCACCTACAATGGTCTCCCAGTCAGGATCACTACAGTGCCGTAGGAAAACTGAAGAGTCTTCTTCTGCTGAAATGACACTTTTCACAGAAAACACTAATGGAAAAAACCAACCTAATTTAATGGGGGATTTTAACAAAGCTTTTATAGGGAAAGAACCAGCCTCCATTTTGTTCTAAGAAATGTTCAGTAAAGGATAAAAGAAGTGTTAACCTAACCACAGGTTTCCTGAATCACTGTTGTGGCAGACTGCTAAACAATTAAGTATTCTCAGTGAAAAAATAACAGTAATTTCTGAAATATTCCTGTGGATTTTTTTTTTTTTAAATACCTATTTCAGGTGAAAGAATAAAACCACAATCTTTAAAACACACTTATTATTTATCCTACATAAACAGGTAATGTAATTTGTTTCCTAAGCAAATTACCTTATGATAAAGACAAATGCTAGAAAAAAAGAAATCTCCTGACATTCTTTCACGTTTGACTTCTGTGCAATCACTTCTAAGAACATCTGAAGCAAACAATTCCGAAACAAGAATGCTGTCAGTCCACTTGCCAAACAATCAAAGAATGCAAATTTTTGATTAAAAATTGCAAGGTTTTGCAGGAGAAAATGGGTTCTCAATATGATTCCCACCCTAGAAAGTGAAAATAATGTGTGACCTCCACATCCCATCAAAACAACATTAAATTAAAAATAAGAATATTGAGAATCAGAGCAAAACTCAGATAGCTTCATGCTGAAATAAAGAAAACCAAAACACATTCAAAAGAACATTTGGATATATTGATTTGATGATGCACAATGCACAGAGAAAAGGATCACATCTGATAGTTGACCACTGAAACATGATGATCCAGCTCCACATGCAGCCATAATTAAAATCAATGACTTGTAAGGTGCTGTCTTAAATGCAATTCTGAGTCCTGAGAGTTACAGAGGAAAAGTCAGATAAAGTCAGGGAAAGGAAAGTCAGAGCTGGGAAGGGTATTTCAGGAAAAGGAATTGAGGAGAGGAGAGAAGTCAGGCAAGAGATAGAGAAAGGACAGTCAGAGAGAAGAAAAGGTCAGAGAAGACAAGCTGAAAGTATAGAAGAGAAGAGAATATCTAAGAAGCAAAGCAAGAAGACAGAAAAGAAGGTCAGAAAAAAAGTAGGTGAGAGAGGAGGAGAAAGGAAGAGGGAGACAATGGGAGGGGAAGGCAGGGCAGGTTCACCTAAAAAATATGCTGTTATGTAACGCCATTATTTCTCAGTGATTAGTAGAAGCACCATTAAAAATCCTTGGGTTTTATGTTAGGAAGAGCTACACATTTTAATATGCATTAGTATCCTTATTCCATTGTCTGTATTTTCAGTCAGTACAAAGCAAACCTAAAAAGTAAGAAATTCATGTACTCCAGCCAACAGGGACAATATACATTTATATTCTGGTATCTGTATTACAGCTGGTTCTAGACTTGGATCTTATGCATGTACTCTCAATCAGATGGAGGGCTACCGTTGTTTGAAAGCTTTCCATCTCGCAGTAGGTACAGAAATATAAAATATTAATATATTGCTTCTGCTGCACTTGGTGGCAGCAAATTCAAATCTCAGCATGATTGGTCAGGATATTGTGTAAAATAAAGGCAATGTCTCATCAGCTCCAAAGGCATATCTAAGATCCACTATCAAAATGCCAATGCGTATCAGTTTCAACCAAGATACTAATCCTAAGCTGTTTTTGAAGGATATACATCTGTATTAGAAAAAAACCACACTGAAAAATTAATACATTTAGGCCAAAAGCTGTTACTGTTATGACCCCAGTACTGAATCATCTGTAGATTAAATATGTTAGGGCTGCCAAATATGCCTATTACGATGCAGAGAACCTACTGATAAATCATCACAAGCAAAGATTCTATGTAGTAACAGACACCACCACAGAGCAATAGAATTTTAGAGGAAAAAAAATGAATAAACTCCTCCCAAACAAATAATGTAACAAGAACAAGGGAGCAAGAAAACTTGTGGGTCAATATAAAGACAGGGAAATCCCTCATCAGTAACTATTGCAGGCAAAACAGATTCAGCTTGGGGAATTTAGTTTAATTTACTGACAGTTAATATAAATATTTAATTATTTGGTGCTGGGAAAGAAAGAAAACAAACATTAACTTAGGGGAAATACCAGACTTTACTTCCTTACTTCACTCCAGAGACCTCTCCTTCCCACCTTGTTATTGCTGCAAGTTACACTCTGACACTTCAGTGAGGCAACAAGTAGCACAGTCAGTGGAGGCCAGTGTACAGTGGTTTCCCTCTGCCATTCCTTGTTTCCTACCCATTTCCTATGCTCCACATGGGTCTTCACAGGGTGCAGTCCCTTCAGTGATCAATCTGCTCCGTCATGGACTTATCCACAGGCCACAGTCCCTTTGGTGCCATACCTGCTCCAGTGTGGGCTCATGAACGAGCTACAGTCTGTTTGGGGGAATTTATGCCCCACCACTGAGCAACTCCTTCTCTGATCTTGTTGTTTCCTCCTTCTATACATTCTTTTGTTCTTAAGTATGTTTTCATAGAGGTACCACAAATGCCTCGGCTTTGGAAACTGGTGGGTCTATTGCCAAGCCAGCTGGAAACAGCTGTATCTGGCACAGGTCAGCCCCTGAACTCTTTCCACAGATGCCACCCCTGCAGCCACCTTTGCTTCTAGAACCTTGTCATTTACACCCAATACAGAAGTTCACAATTACTAGCCTGCTACTAATATGTAAAGACCTAGAGAAAATGAACACTTACCAGGAGCTTCCCTCTTAACAAAGAGAGAAAACACATTTGAAAAATCAAATTTTTGAACCCATTGGCTATGAGTAGCAAATGAAAAATAAAAAGGAAAGACAATACAACTTTAAGTCTTTTTCTCCAGTTCATGCCAGTAATACCCATCCAGGTAGGGCTTTTTTAGAACTTGGAATAATACAAGAAGGGGGGAGAAGTTTTTTAACAAAAAAGAATAGCAGGTGGTTCTGAGGTTAATTTCACTGATATTAAAAGGCTAACACGATCTCGTTCACAATCTGCTTTTTGTTCTTTCTTGCTTATTAAATTAATGCAGCTGTAATTCTATTTAAAGATGATAGTTAAATGTATATAACTATGTCAAGGAAAGAAAGAAGGCTTTAGAAGGTTCCCTTCAAAACCTTTAATAAAATATACTTCTAAAAATCATTTGGGCTGTTTATAAGACTGTTTGCCTTCTTTCTCTACCATTTTTCTCTGCAACTCATGGATCACTAATGATGGCATTTTCACCAAGCAGCAGTGACATGCTAAATTAGTCTACATCCTTTTGGCAATTTAACAATGAGCATTAACTATTAAACTTTAAAACCAAACAGTATCATTGATATAGAACTAGGAATTTTTTGAACAAAGATAATTAGAAGAAGAACAAAGAATGTTTAAGGCTGAATTTTTACATAACATGAATGCAAAATTAAACATGTAAAGCATGACAGATGAAGAAGCCAGAAAGACATACAATTTAGTAAAGTATAAAATGCATTCCTATTTATCACTACAACAGGGAAATGTCAAGGAGCTTTACTGCTTAATGAGGCCATCAAGCTTAGAATGCACCAATTTTAACATTTTAGATAATTGGCCACAACATTTTTGTCTTCAAAGTCCATCCTCTGTTGCCTCTTCCTCCTCTTCTCCCCCTCTAAAATGACAAAAATTCTGAGCATCTCACCTGGTCTAAATCCCATCTTTTACAGTGCAAGGGGTAGTTTGTGGGTTATTTTTGAAGGCAGTTCAGACTGTTTGAGAAAGGAATTTTTGCTTTTGGCATGGATGACATTTGTTTTGATACATAACCACATAGTTAATATAAGCAATGGTGGAACAATAATCAGTTCAGCTTCACAAAGATCATAGAATCATAGAATGTTTCAGGCTGGAAGGGAGCTCTAGAGGTCACCTAATCCAACCTTCCTACACAAGTAGGGACGTCTACCTAGGTCAGGTTACTCAGAGCCTCATTGAGCCTGACCTTGAATGACTCCAGGGATGGGGCCTCCACCACCTCTCTGGGCAGCCCGTTCCAGTGCTCTATGACCCTCATGTTAAAGAACTTTTTTCTAATATCCAACCTAAATCTATCTTTTCCTAGCTTAAAACCATTACTCCTTGTCCTATCACTACAAACCCTTGTGAATAGACCTTCCCCTGCCTTCCTGTAGGCCCCCTTCAGGTACTGGAAGGTCAGTATAAGGTCCCCCTGGAGCCTTCTCTTCTCCAGGCTGAACAGCCCCAACTCCCTCAGCCTGTCCTCATATGAGAGATGCTCCATTCCCCTGATCATTTTGGTGGCTCTCCTCTGGACATGCTCCAATACATCCACATCTTTCTTGTCCTGGGGGCTCCAGAACTGGACGCAATACTCCAGGTGAGGTCTCACCAGGGCAGAGTAGAGGGGCAGAATCACCTCTCTTGATCTGCTGGCCACAGTTCTCTTGATGCAGCCCGGGATGTGATTGGCCTTCTGGGCTGCCTTTGCACACTGGTGGCTCATATCCAGTTTTTCATCCACCAGCACTCCCAAGTCCCTTTCCACAAGGCTGCTCTCCAGTATGTCCTCTCCCAGCCTATACTGATAATGCTGGTTGCCCTGGCCCAGGTGCAGGACCCTGCACTTGGCCTTGTTGAACCTCATATGGTTCATCTGGGCCCACCTTTCCAGCCTGTCCAGGTCCCTCTGGATGGCATCCCATCCCTCAGGCACATCAACTGCACCCCCCAGCTTGGTAAAGATGTTGCTTTACCTTTTATACAATCTCACATTAAACAAAAAAAGCCTTGCTAAGCTATTAAAATCAGACACATAGTATTGGTACCAGATTTATAGTACAGAAAAATAAATTGCTGCCGTTATATTAACCAATATTCTTAGAGATCTTTAATCCTAATGTAAACTCTACTCTTGGGAGCATGAGGGATGATTAAGCATTTCTGACTTGCTTAAGCCAGGAGTTATTTTAGTCACCTATGTCTGTAGCTTTGGTACACACACCACACATGACCTTGTGCTAGACACAAGAACACAGGTGCACAGGAACACAAACCTTTTTCCACTGCGACTCCAGAAGGAGTGTTTGCCATAGAAGATATAGTATTGAATATATGCTAACTGATGAAGAGCACGAATTACCCCACAAACTTTCTGCTTTCTTTTTTGTGCAGTTGTAATTGAAATGCAATGTAAATGTACCATCACCTTTCCAAGTTTTACATCATTCATTGGAGCTGACTTTATGTAACATTTTAAAAACATATCCACAGATGACTGTGAAGCTTCTTTCGAAGTATCTGAAATTGATATGTTTCTTTTGGAAGCTACCAAAGTAGCTCATGTAGAAGAGTACCCAGCCTAGGCATAATTTGCCAGGCAATAGCTTATACAGGCTGATACATTGTGATATTCAGAAAAGTCATATAAGTCAGAAACAGGTAAATTTCAAAGCTGTCCAGAATGATTTTGAAGATGTTTGAGCCATAGGAGACTTCATACAGAAAAACAAGGACACGAGCCCAATTGATAGTAAAAGAAATCATAGGTCCATCTTTCTATATCATTAGGTTTTTATGACCAGGAAATCAGACAGCAATCTGTGTTCAATCTTTAATCTGCAAGACTTAGATAAAACCAACTAGCACATGGCTAGTTACTGCTTTTTCTGGCTCTATTTTTTTTCTCACAGATATTAAATAACTACTCTAGAACTTCATATTAATTCAGTTAATTTAACATCTGTCTTTGGAAACAAAGTATTTCCTAAATAAAATAAAGGCAGTCCTCATCAATCAGGTGTCACACTATCCCATTTCTGGACACTATATGTTTGGTTCTGTTTTTTCTGTTCAGGTCTGGAATAACTACTATTAGAGAAGAAATAGTTTGCATACAGTAGTCAGATGAACAAACAGTTTTTAGAAATGCACTTAAGCATGTGCATAAAGACCACTAAAGCCAAGGGACTCATGCTATGCTTAAACACTTTCTTGCGTATTCCTATACTTAAAAGTATATGCATGTGATTTTCTGGATCAAGAAAGGTAAATGGGATTGGTAACTTCTGTTTCTTTAAAACAAATGCAATTAATTAAATAGTTATCATCCAAAAACAACCTCAGAGAAAAATCTAATGATATGATAATTCTGAGATAATCTGTTGGGTTTTTTAAATCAATTTTCTTACCTGAAGTTGCATTGATTTTAAAAATAAATAAATAAAACATCAAGAAAGCACCTGTCCTTGTATAAGCCATACATTGGATTCTCTGCAGAGAAAGTTCTTGCACTAAAAAAAGAATTTCATTCAGGTTCTATCAGTTTTCTTTGAATTCTCTTTCTGATACTAGATGTGTTAGATGGAAATGCTTGTTTTAACTGAAGATTATCCATTCAGCACAAGCTTAAATTAAGACAGTAGGGAACATTTCATGTCCTCCCTCTAAATAACACTGCCTTTTTAAGTCATAGTAAATATTATTTTTTGGTGTTAGACCTCAAAGATTAAAAATATCCCAACCAAAAAAAAACATGCTGAGTGATTGATACATGTTACCATTGTTAAGAGGCAGCTGACACCAGCTGGCCTCATGCTTCATCCAACTTGCCCATTAAACCTGCCTCACTGCTCTGAATGGGTTTATATAGCAGGGTCTCTGGCAAAACCTTGGAATGCTGTCAAGCCACACAATCATAACTACTCTATATAGTGTGCATAATTGTATCAGCAGGGAGACAAAAGATTCTTACCACTGAACAACTAAAAGATACAGAGCTTTACTGAGTAACATTAGGACTTTAATGTTATATAGTATCAATGTCTTTCTCATGCTAAGGAAATGTTGATTCTTTCATCTCCACAGCTGCCAACCTTGATTACGTTGCAGAATGGCAAGTGTTAAAAATAAATACACGCATATAAGCTATAGATTAAAAAAAGGGCAGAAGGGGGACAAAACTGCGAAACGTGTGCAGTTGATAAGTGACTGAAACCACCACTTCTGTTATGTATTGATTCTCACACTTTTTTTTATTTATTTGATTGATGACAATGGTGTTTCATGTCAGCTCAAGCCACAATAACATTTTACAACCATGTTTGTGAGAGCTGAACTAAATGAGAACAATTGGATCAGAAGGCCCTCAGTCACATTTCTTTGATTTAGTGAAGCAGGAGCCTATCTTTATTGTGCTGTTGCTAAAACCATCAGTAATTAAAGCTGAGTGCTTAAATCTTTGAAGTTCATCAAACAACATGCCTAACATGCTTGTTTATTGCTAGAGATGTGCTAAACCTTGAAGTCAACCAACCCAGCAAAAGCAGCCCTCTGAAGACCTGAAGAACCACGGAAAGTATTTGTTAGTTATAATTTTGGAAGTAAAATATGCCCATTTTCTTTAAAAGACTATTCAGCAAATAGCTCCCAACTTGTTTAAGAAATGCAAAAACAATATAGGTTTTGGTGATGCTTCCCATGTTAATCTTCTGCAAAAATGGAGAAGTATTACATTGAGAAAGTGACATCAATTAAATGAACAATGAGGTTGATTTGAAAAAAACCAAACAAAATATTGGCATACTTGTAGATTCACTCCTATTCAGCAACACTTTTGAGAAATTTACTGAAGTTTGAGAAAAGTGTTAAGAATATACTTAAAATAAAGCATGTGCTCAAAAAATTTATTGAACCAGGGTTCAAAATACTGCTTTTGAAAGACAGTCCGGCACATTTCAAACTTTGATTTTAATAGCTTCATTAACAAAGAGGTGATGAGCTCTGTTATTCTATTGCTATTTCCAGCTCTATTGCTGGTCTCCCTTAGAAAGCTATGGTTCCTTCTGAACTGTATAAAGAAATATTCCTTGAACCGTCAGGACCCAGCCTCTCTCTAACATTGACTTCTATTGTAAAAGATTTCACCTCTGTTTGAAAAATGTGCTACTGTTGAAGATCTCTATCTCACCAGTACTTGTCACTATAAGGGACTTTGTGATTTAGTATTTTTATACATGTAAATTAGATTATTTAAATAAACTGTACACAGGAATAAACATAACTTTTGTCAGGCAAGAAAAGTCTATATTCAGAGAAATGAAAATGTACCTAGGAACTCATACTAAAGTTGTCCTATTAACTTACGTCCAAGAGAAAAGACTAAATTTCAATTCTAATTCTTTTTCTCTACTCCAGCATGAACAGCTTGTAGCACAAAACTTAAGGCTCAGAAAAAAACAAGGTTTCTATTGCCTTTGCAGCTTTCCCATGCTACAATGAACTTCTAGTTCTCCGTATTTTGGTCAGCATTAGAGGTTTTCAAAGGAGACTAACCAGAAAAACTAGTCTGTTCCACTGTAAGCTTGTCATTTACATCCTCTGTCTCAGTGTACTCTCAGAGACTATCTCAGAGGATACTCTCTTCCCTTGCTGATTTAGCCACGAACCACGTCTTAATATCTACTGTAAGAATAGCTAAGATCACATTAAGGACATGAATAGCAATTAGCTCCAACTGTTTGGTCATACTTTGTAAAAAATATCTAGGATCCAGTCAAATCTCAGAATTCTTGTTTCCTACCAAATTTTAACATTGGACTTTTTTCCCCCCCTCTCAGTTTTTTCTTACTTCTTGTGAAATTTTATTTAATTGCTTTATGAAAAAAGTGTCATATTTACAAAATACCATTTTAGAACAAATATCAGTAATATGTCTGAATAATGAGTAATACAAACACTTGCTTTTCATTTACAAGTGTTAAAATTATTTCAGTTATTTTTAATCAGCTATTTCATTGTTATGATGTAGTAGGGTCATACATTAGCTATTATCAATCACAAAATTATGAAAGTATAAAGCAGACAAAATAATATATTAATATAAAAATATTTTTTTAATATTTACTTTACTGAAACTACAAAATATTTTTTCTCCAGGAATTTCAAAAAATCAGTACACTTTCACAAAAATAGTTTGTCAAAAGCTTTTTTCCACCAAAAAAATGCTATGAGAATTTTATAACCAACACTATGTATTGCAGTTGATTATTTTGATGGCAGAATATCACTGGGACTCACAAATATGAGGTTTCTGTAAGGAGAAATGGTTCAAGAAGGGCCCAAAGCCTGTCCTACTTAAACTATCTGCTGCTTTTGGCAGCTGTTTTGCAATAGGACTCTGGGGTGTAAAAGTTTGAGGTTTCCTTAGAGTCTGTCAAGGGACTCCAGTTTAATGTTTTTCTTTAAAAACACAACAATAGCAGAAAGGTGCCCTGTTTATGGTAACTGATCATTTAAAACCTGACTCTGAGACACATTAGAACATACACAACTGACTGCTGTCACACTGTGCCTACAATAGTCACAGGTCTCCTTTCCAACTTGAATGACCACATAATAGTCACAATGAATTACTGTTCTTCCAGACAAATGGATTTTTATTTTATATTTAGTGCAATGTACTATATATTACAATAAAGTCAGTACTGCAGGTTTATTTATGAGTAACATTTACTTCCACTTTTCATTAGAGGACACCACACAGAACAAAGAGAAAGGCAGCCCTAGTGCACTATTCTAGC
Organism: Eurystomus gularis; assembly: GCA_013400335.1. Taxonomy (NCBI): domain Eukaryota; kingdom Metazoa; phylum Chordata; class Aves; order Coraciiformes; family Coraciidae; genus Eurystomus; species Eurystomus gularis. Next base: position 32,685 of record VZZY01012216.1, read on the forward strand.
AGTGTAGCTGTTCTCTGTACAAAGTACTTTGTGTGGCAAAATTATTTTGTCAAACTCAAGGGCAGCTGTGCTAGAAGAAAAACGTTATTTTAATAAATTCAGTGCTTAAAATATTTAATCGTATTAACTTGAAGTCAACTGTCCTAAATAGCTGAGATATAATGAACTACGTATCTAACAGCTTGAAACAATTAAAACAACCTTTATTGACCATATTTGTTAACCACTGTTTTTTTAACCATGCTCAGGTTAGTAAAAAAGCAATTTAATACCAGCTGGTATGTGCAATAGTTAGAGTGAGGTAGTCAGATAATGAGAGCATTGTGTTGTAGCTAACACTGAGTAATTCATATGAAGAGGCAAAAAGGAGCACTTTTTTGCCAGCAGTAGATTATTTTGATGAGTAACAGACTGTAGAATTGTCGTTTTCAGGACACCGCACACATATCTTTGAGTGCAAGGACTCTCCAGCAGAGCATCCTGATCTGTTAGAAGTGATTTTTTTTTTTATCCTGATGACCAAAAGCCTTCTCAGTGTCAATGACCCTCAACATGTTCATTCTGGCATCTTTCTAAGTATAAACTGAAAACATTCAAGTTTTCCCTATCACCTTCAGGGTTATTGTGATGCTAATTCCTATCCCATTCTCTTTACACAATAAATATAAGAAATATGTATTTCCATAGATGGGTTGTCAGACCTATTTCTATAAAACAACAAAAGGCAGAATTTGACCACTTGTCAGAGACTAAATCCTTAAGATTTCCAAATAGAAGATGTAATGGAAAGCTCACCTTCCCACATCAAGCATTTACTTGGTGGATCTGCAGGGCTGACTGTTGGTTATGGAGAATATCTAGACACCACAATAAATATGCTGTGGGCTTTCAGATATTTCTAAAGAGAAATAACTGATCCAGACACCAATTCAGATGATACAGATGCAAATGTTGTGAGGACTATGTGTGACTTAGAAGTCACTGTGGATATGTAGCAATTATGTAATGAAGTGTGGTCCCTGTGCTGCAACTACCTGAACTGGCATGTAAATACACAAAGAGGCTAAGAAAGATAGCTTTAGACAGTAGCCACTAAAGCTGGCAGACCCTGTATCTTAGCTGTTGTTTTTATATTGCCCTGGGTTCTGGCACAGGCCGAGCTGTTGTAAATTCAGAACTCTGCTCTGTGATGCATTTCTCTGCATAGAGATGCCCTTAGTGTGCTTGCATTTCTCCTCTCAATCTGTAAAATAGTTTTCATTGTGACATATCAAAGACTCATTCACATTATGAGTGTTGTCTTGATAGATAAACAACAATGTAGGTATCCCAGAGATCTATAAAAATCATTCTTCATAATGCTGAGCAATAGTTCATGCTGATATAATGTAGGATGAGAGATTTAGAAATCTTGCAGAACTGGGATGGGGGTTTCAATTTTGGGTTTAATAAATAAAGTATTAATAAGCCATGACTCAATGAAGTGGTGTGGAATATCATGAGACCACACTCATGATTGTTATCACTTCCTTTTAACATTTAGGCTTAAGCTTAATGTTTACCATTCAGGTTCCCCAAAGAAGAGAGAAGTCACACAAAACATATATAGGGATTTCTCTACAGTAGGTGATTATGCCATTCATCTTTTAAAAGATACCAATCACTTTTACTACTGAAATAGAAACTACTAGTTTAAAAACTTATTTTTAGTGTTTAAAAATAAATGCAGTAGTTGCAATAGTTAACAAGACATACCACTCTGGTTATTTTATCATACTCATGCCTTATCTGCGGAGTTATAAATCTAACACTCTAGGGGAAAAAAAGTATATTATAAAATATTCTGCTTTATCTGGCAAAAAGGAGGAAAATGGATTGGAGAAAGAGGCTTAGCATGACCAAGAACCACTTGCAGTTTTCAGTCAATGTTAGGCTTTACTGTTATCTCTAGCCAGCGGCTTGACTAGTTGCTTAAAGAACCTCGTTTTTTCACAGGCAGCATGCTAGCTGTGCTCAGCAGCAAGAACAACAATTTCTCTTTCAGACATGGTTGGTACACCACATCAGCATGATGTGGGTATGGAAACTACACTTCTGCATGATACAAACATTTCTTGCTCCTATTCTGCTGTTTGGGTGGAATTCTTCAGTTAACCTGATTTTAGATAAAGGCCTGCATACGCTACAGTCAGCCGGGTGTAGTTGGGTCCTGATTCAAAACTCAGTTCAAATCTACACAATTGTTCCCATTTTCTCTGGCAGACTTTGGCTGCCTTCACTAAGCATTTATAGGAGCTATACTCTTCCTTCCTTGGTTTACAAAATAGATCACATGGTTATGATGCTAGATGATGCTGCGCAACACACAAATAGGCTACAGAGTGAATATTTAGTATTTTGAGCTAACCATAGGGGACAATAATCCTGTTCATGCTTCTGAGGTATTTCACCAGCTATGCTGATATAGCATAACTAAATTTCAGGATCATAAAAATCCTAATGCAACTGGTAAAATTTCAACATCCTGTTTTCAAGTTGGATAGTTACTTTGAACTCCAGAAGTAGTTAACTTAAATCAATTCTGGTAAATTCTAGTGTTACAAACCTGAAATGCAGACACGATTAACAGACAAATCACCAGCTAGTGATTTAAGTACCTTTATCTACTTCATCTACATACCTGATATATACTTGCCTACCTTTAATGGTCGTGGTTTTCCTCTCTTTTTAAGAGGGTTTAAAATGAAACTGTGATATGAGTATACAGGTTATGTGACATCCATCTATCACACAGTGCAGTAAGTAATCTGCCATAACATACTGGATGGAAAAAAAATTCCTGAATGCTAATCCATTCTTTCAGTTTTACATACAAAGAATGGATATTTTGGCAACCATTCATTTCAGAACCAAGAAACTGGTGGAATTTTTTAAGTCAATTCTGACTGAGGTTCAGTTGTGATCTTACTCACTGTAACTTCAGGGCCAAATAAGTGCATAAGAACGTAAGTGATTAATACCTTTTAATTTAGCCGTGTGTGTTGATAGAACAATATAGAAGCCAGCAAAGAGCAGTACACAGCACAATCATTACTTTGGTTTATGTCAGGAATTAAATCACTCACCACTTCAAAGAAAAAGTTTTCCATTTACTTTTGAGCAAACAACAAGTAAGCATATTTAACCAATACCTATTTCTGGGAAAGTTCACCAGCTTCAGTTGCTAATATGCTGCTAAGAGATGAAAATACTGGATTATAACAAATCATACACAATTATTCTCCAGAATAGTCTATCCCTGTACTTCAGTTTAAAAGAACAGATAAAATATTCTACAGGATATTTTAACACAACATTCAATTATTTTTTTTAATGGTACAATATAAAAAATAGAAGCAACTTAAAATATTCTATTAGCGAGATTAAGGTATCATAAACTTTGGGCATATCTAAATTCAATATATATACAGAAAAGATGAATCAGAGAAAATTGCTTTGTATTTTTGTTAGTTGAGAATTCAAAACCTTTTAACATATTTGACTTTCATCTAATTAGATGTAAATTCATCAACATAATCCAAGCTATTAGAGAACTAAAGATGCTTAAAGGAAAGAAAGGGAAGTAGGAGAGTTTATTAAGTCTTATATGGCATTAAAAGATAAGACATTTTCAAACAACTGTAGATTTGTGGTCAGCAAGATTTTTTTCTTGAAATTGCACAAGGTTTAATTTCAGGTGCTGTGTGTTCCATATTCATCTGTTTATTTTATAGTTATCTATGGAAGTGAGACTCATTTACCTTCCAAAAATGTAAATGAAAAGTCCAATAGAATAAATGTAAGATGAGAACTCTTACATGGAATTTCTGAAGTGTTCATAAAATAAAGCTAGTCCACTGGAACTATCAACATTTAAAAATACACATTGCAGTACAAAATAGAAAATAGGTGATATATCAATATCAAAGCAAACATTTTCCAACTAAAATATAGGTATACAGTGTACACTGAGATTACTGAATTAATTTTACCACTGCATCCCAAAACAGCAAAAAAATATAACCTCTTTCTAAAATGTGTAAAACACTAAGCATGCAATAAAAATTTATATCCTGATTAGGCTAGAGGTCTCAAGTTGAGTGTATGCAAGAGAAACACTCAGTCATAATGATACCGTAATCAAAGTACATACACACCTCATCCAGCAATAGGCCAAGGACTAAGACTCACACCATAGCTAGTGAGTCTTAACCACTGCATATAAATTTACTGACAACAGAAGAATCATTCATGTCTCTCGTAAAAGTCAGA
>VZZY01012217.1:0-18082 GCA_013400335.1 Eurystomus gularis
TCCCTTCCCTTCCCTTTCTATAAACTCAAAGTATTATGGGAATGGCATATAGCATATGGTTTTACTGTCAGTTTTTAACATTTTATAGTAACTGATCTTTGCAGTTTAAGTAGTCTAATGCCCTAAACACTTTGAATGAATATAAACTCCTTATAATGTTAGGCAAAATATTCCAATTCCTTTCTGCCTTCACTATTAAAGTGAAAAATCTAAAGTCCACTTAGAAAAAAATAAGGATTCATCCCTAAAGCAACACTAGTGGACTGTTTTAATTAAACAGTAAAACTACAAATGTTCAGCTTTATCAATGCAAAATGATTACAGAAAGGTTCTGAAAGACGTAATAGTCTTTAGAGTTGCTGTTAAACAACTCTTTGTTGCTTTCATCATCAATGGATGTTCCTGAGGTTATTTCTACAATGCTTCATTGTGCATATTATTAGAATCAAGTCTGGCTAAGCAAACTGACAGAAATTTAAAAAGTTGTAATCTAGAAAGGTCATTGTTTAATGAGGAAATGTTTACATTGGCCAAGAATGGAGCTTGATGAATACTTAAACTTGATGACACTACCAACTCTTTTAAAACCTTCAGCTGAAACTGAGAGTTTTGAATTATTTGTCTCTTTCACAAACAACCTTTGACATTAAGGCAAATTAATTTGATTTCATTTTTCTATTTACTGAAACCTAGGAAAAAAAAATTATTGATACTCATGACTAATATCACCGTTCAAAATAGGCCCAGAAGTTCTTGGAAAACCTGGTTGGCACCTGAGTTTAATGGCCAGACTCCGAGTCCCTTTCTTGACAAGTCTTGTTTCAGATTTGGGTGCCAGAAAAACAGGCCTATGGAAATGACGTTTGGGGAAAAGATATTCAAGAAAAAAAAATAAAAAGTATTCCCTTTCATTTCCAAGCACTTCTTATTTCATTTTTACTGCCCAGATCCAAGTTAAATTTATATGTTATAAGGAGAAATTAGGAAATTTACCTTGTTAATGATGTGATATGCCCCTAGCTTTCTGGAAGATGACTGTTAATTTATTTATTTTTCAGTAAAATCTTGTTCAGAATGACCATGAAATCCTCATTGTGCTGATACTTATTGTTAATTTCTTCGGCTTGTTTTCATTCTTTTTTTATTTTGCTCTCTAATTAGTGTTCACTTTCAGAGTTTGTTTTGCTTATTTTATATGGTGTTATTTCTTAATTTCTAACTCTGACAATGAACAGTGGAGAAAAAAGACACCATGGTAATACCTTTAGAAAACAACTAAAAGGCACAAAGTTTTGCCATTTCTCCAGAGTTTACTTGCTTCTCCCTAGTGTTCTGGCATGGATAGAAGTTCCAGCACCTCTTATCATTTTATCTCAGTACAGTTTTTTTATGGGCAAGAATCGGTAACACTGGGAGAGCATACAGCCATTACTGGACCTTAAAATTCTCACTTTATACTCTGATGGCATCTGGGGGATTTTCAGTCTATTTCTCTGATGTCATTTCCTTCTCAAAACAAATTTTCTAGATGGAAGAAAATTACTTTATTATATCAGCTGCTAGAAATGAAAAATAATCAGTTGATGTTCTGGTTTAACTCTAGCAGTCAGCTCAACCCCACACAGCTATTTGCTCACTCTCCCCACAGTGGAATAGGGGAGAGAATCAGAAGAGTAAAAAAGAGAAAACTCATGGGTTGAAATAAAAACAGTTAATACATAAAGCAGACATGGTGCACACAACTAAAGCAAAATAAGGAATTAATTCACTACTTCCCATTGGCAGGGAGATGTTCAGCTATTTCCAGGAAAGCAAGGCTTCATCACGTGTAAAAGAGTATTTGGGAGAACAAATGGCATCACTCTGAACATCTCTCACTTTCTCCTTCTTCCCTGAGGTTTTATTGCTGAACATAATGTCATATGGTATGGAAGATCTCTTTGGTCAGTTGGGGTCAGCTGTTCCAGCTATGTCCCCTCCCAACTTCTTGTGAACTCCCAGCCTCCTCGGGTGTCACAGTGTAAGAAATAGATACTAATTCAGAAAAATTGTCTTTTTATCAAAGACCTTTGCTCAAAGACTTTCCTAAGGACCGAAGAACATTTAGTATCTGGTTGAATTGGTACGTATCTAATCAAATGGTACTCAATGTTTTTCCAGCTGCTGCTTTCCTTCAGAGAGCTTTTCTTTCAGATCTGAGGAAGGGCTTGTGAGTCTGAAAGCTTGTCTGATTTTTCTATCATAACAGATGATTTAATAATAGATATTAATTCAATCTACAAATCTACCATGCCCATGTTGTTAGAACATTGTTGTGGATGCATTAACCATGCACTTCTGTAATTTTCTTTTCAGTGAAACTAGATGTCTTTTTTTACCTTGAAACCCAGGAGTGATTTCTAGTTCCTAAGATTTACAAAGAGAAAGAGATATTTGTAACTAGAAAATGAAAAGCCCTATGTCTTGTTTCTTTCATTAAAAACCAGCATGTCTAGCTAAGAGACTATAGAACACTACTTGAAGGGGATAAGAATTTTGCACAGCCATGAACTAGAATCCTACCTATAAAAATAATTTTCTCATTTTTGATTTTAGAGCAAGTAGAAATTGAGTTTCAGTTTTTATAAATCACAAACAGATCACTACTGGAATTAAACTGAAATTGTGTTTACCCAGACTATCATTTGTAGTATATTGGAAAAAATGTAATCTCTAAGATATTGCAAGTACCTTCCTCCTGCTGCTCAAATTATGTTAATTATGATTGCATGTAAATGGCAAGATAATTTGCCTGGTTTGTTGGCTCTGCAGTTTCAGTACATAAGAGTCAAAAGGGAAGCTAAAAAATGCTGAAGTTGTTTGATACCTAAACATGTAAGTCTTTAAAAAATTTAAGTTGTTTAGCCTTGAGGAGACGCAAGCAGCTGGCTAACATAGCAGACACAGGCCAGTAGTGAAGAGACTTCACATCGTCTCCTTAATCCATCAGATTGTTTCTCACTACAGTTTACAACTCATGACCAAATGTACAGTTGAATTTTTTACTGATTTCTTACTGAGTCAAGATAAATGTAGGACTGATGATTCCCCACACACACACTGTTTTTGAGTATATGCTGCCCTTTATACTCTCTTTTCTCACTTTTTATCCCTTTAAAAATCATCATACATGTCCAGCTCAAATTCTTCTGCGTTTTTTCCATAAAGTATGTCTTTAAACAGAATGTTTGTTCTGTTGTTGAAATATGAAATAACAGCACTGAAACCAATTAAGTTATTCTAGAAGTAGGCTGATATATCCATTATTAGTCTTGTTTTCCTTAAACCACCACCACAGTAAGAACCATCTATTTTAGGAAAACCTGTAGAGTAGGCAAAATTTATCATCAATAGAAATGGACCGAGCTCTTCTCCCAAAAGAGGTACTTAGGAGATCAAACACACTAGTAAGCCAGCGTAAAGTAACTGCACTGTGGCTGCCTCTGCCAATGTTATCTACATAACTTTACTTGCTTCAGCTGACAACCCAGAACTTCTTATGGGGAAGACAGGATTTTTTTTTAGATTAAGTGTAATTTGTAAAGGAAAGAATAAAAAATCCTCTTATTTCTTAATGATTTTGATATTTAAATGAATACAGCCAAATGTATCAACCTAATTCTGTTATCCTTAAACTACTGTAGATAACAGATGGTAAAAGGAACATGAATGGGAGAACATATTTGATTACATTAAAAATCCATTCAGGTTTGTAAATCTTTAAATTTAGTTATAAAGCCAAATATTTCTGGACACAGCTTCCTGTATTTATCAGCTTCAAGCCCTGATATTATCACTCCCAGGTTTCAGAGATCTACACCAAAAAAACCTCATCAATGACCAGCTCTTTTTAAACAATCAGTAAGAGACCTTTTCCTGTTAAGTGACCAGCAAAGTATTTTTCATTAATATTGGGTCATTTTTCTTTCTCTATTTCTCTCTCTTTTTTTTCCCCTCTGTCTCTTTTTCTTTCTTCCTTTCTTTCAGTCCCTTTTTTGCTCCACATTTTGCATAAGGGTACATTAATGACACTGAAAATTACTACAACATACTTCAGTATTCCTGAAGGCAAAAGGGAGGAGATGTTTTTGAAATCACATGGAAAAAGGTAATATTACATCTTCTGATAAAAGTCCTTCATTTTATTTTTTTCTTTTGTCATAGTATATTTGTTGTGCTGGTTCAGACATCATATTTTATTCTGCCATCAGCTGTCTGATCACACAGGCTAACACTGAACTCAGCAACGTCCCCTCGGAAGTCTTCTTTCAAACAATCCTGCCATAGGTTCCTGTGGGCCCAGCTCCTCTGCTGCCCACTGTGGTGCCAGCATTGCCTGCTGGACAGAACGAGATGTAACCAGGCTCAACAGAAGCCACACCCAACAGGAAGCTCTTACAACTGATAGTTTCCTGGTTAATATAGCCTTGGCCTCACCCACCACCCCAACCATGACCACCTGTGTGAGAGTGGAACCACAAAGACATGGGTGGGCCATGTTCTGCCTCTGGACCATGAAGCCAATAGGAAAAACAAAACATTCTGCTACGTTGTGACTCAGTCACAGGTCAGCTCCAACTTGGGGCCCACAACTCAGGCCCCAGCACTTCAATATTCCCCTGAGAAATACAGACAAAATTACTACTAAAAAAAACCCCCAAAAAACCCCAAGACAAACCAGAAGCTATAAGATATTTTAATCTATTTTTAGATGGGAATGATCTCAGAATTATATCTAGCTCATGATTGTAATGGAGCTCTTTTTCTAACAACTGGTGAAAATTAGAAATTCATATTTTGTGGAGACTACAGATAGCATTATTTACATGGCAAACTCATATTGAAGAAATGTTTGTATTTGATTGCATGACTTCTATATTTTTATTGGCAGAAATTTTTAAAAGAGTGTGTTAAACAGTATAGTCTGTCTGCACTGCTCGTTTTTTTCATCATTTTAGCCTACTTTCAGATATACATACAGCTATCTTGAAACTTTCCTTCTGTTGTTGAAAATTTATCCTAGCACTACGACTGAAAAGAAGCTACCACCACAATTATGGGATGTTATTTAATCTTGTCAAAAGCAGGACTGAGAGCTTGGGCAAAATGCAAATTATTAAGAAGTTTGTGATAGAAACGGGTGTAAACAGATGGTTTGGAGTGAGCTGAAGTATTGTTAAATTTCTATTTTAGGATAACGGAAGAGCTCCTACTTAAAAAAATTTTTAATGGAAAGAAGCAAAACACTAACTTTGAAAAGCCTTCAGTATGCTAGATCATGAGAGCTGAATGAACCTTTTCATAAGTCTTACTTGAAACATGTGGCTAAGATCCTGCAGCTGGCCACGAAAGGTTGGGTGCATCTGCATACAGCACTGCTAGGTTCATTAGAGATATGGAGAAAAGGTGCCATGCTTCTGGAAGAGAATAATAAAAGTCACTTCATCTTCTCTGCTACTTCACTCAGACAAATTATCTTTAAGTGTTGCCCCTAAATAGATCACTTGAACTTCCTTGGACTTTCTATGCATTCCTGACGAGTTCTAAAAAATGTATTCAGCATAAGCATTTTCACTGTTTTTCAGTAAAATTGGATTTTGCAGAACATGATACATACCAAACAAGTTTCTATTTAAGGTTATAATATTTAGTTACAATTGTGTACAATATAACATTGCTATGGTGATCCAATTTTGTGTAATTTTGTAGAAAATTGCTTAACATGCATGTACAGTCAATTCCACACAAATTATAATCAATTCAGAAACCCATTTCTTTTGGGAGCTTGAGTGTACAGACCAATCTGAAACATAATAGCTTTTCATTTACTCTATTGTAAGGCACTAATGTTTCACAGAATTAGCACAATTTATTTGTGTTTTCTTTTTCCCTCTGCATAACAGACTTGGAAATAAAATCTGGGGAAGCAGGGCACTAACTGTTGATGTGTATCTAAAAAGTGAGCTTATCAATAGAATGGAACTGATCCTTAACTCTAAAGTAAAAGTGAAGGAAAAAAATCAACATGTGATTATACTTAGGCCAAAAACAAGTTTAATCAAGATGTAGCTGCACAGATGAATACAGATAAAATTGCATTAAATTACTTTTAGTTTACTTAAGGGGTTATTAGAACACTTCCAATCCAAAGGAAATCAGTTAACAAAAATCCTAATTGCTATCTAGATCTATTTTAAACATAATAGCTTTACATCAGAGTTAAGTTCACCTCATAGACATTCTAATGTGAAATTAATGTGTTATATGAAATTACTATTATAGGGGTTTTATTCTCTTCTTAGGTAAGATATTGTTTCTTAAAAATTCTTTCACAGGACTTCTCATCTCTGATGTGACTGAGTAGAGGGAATAGGGGGAGAAACCCAAGTAATAATTTCTTAGCAATTTTGGATCTTGTACCCTGCAACTTCTTAGAAGAATTTAACTTCTTACCTTACTGATGTCATAATGGAAATTGTATTTTCATGGAAGGACACTGACACACGTATATTGTAACTATTCATCCAAATGTCCCCTGCTTATCTAAATTCAAACAGTATAGAAAGGTTTAAATAAGCAAACCAAAGTATCAATAGAGCTCACATAAACTATCAACTCCCTTTCAAAGCTAACACAAGAAAACAAATAGGAAAAGTAGGATATACAGTGTAGAAGTCCAAAAATCTATTCATTTCAGAGCTTCTTGACATCTAGGTTTTTTGTTTTGGCAACCTAGTATTCATGTTTTGTGAAGTAGATCAGGACCCAATACTACAAACGCAGAATCTAATCTTGTTTATAATTACTGATACATTCAGGAAAAGAGTATGTTTCTAATCAACTTAACAATTATTAATACTAATATTAAAGAAAAATCCAAACACAGTCTTTATTTACACTTTTTCCACTAGTGTTATATTTTGGATAGTAAATACTAAAAGCAATGTCATTACAAATTTGAAATGATAAAGATTGTTTAAAGATAATCTTAATTTTCAAGTCCATAAAAGAGTAAGACTGAGGAACTCATCATACACATGTAGCTAGTAGTACCTAGTGGATTTTAAGTTATACATTTCTAGATACACAGCCTCAAAGCAAGATAATATAATACAATCACTTTCATGTTTTACATAGAATTTCATATAGGAATTCATTCACATAATTATTTCTGTTACAATAAGATTCCACTGAAGATTCTCATAACATTTCAGTCCCCAGTGTATGCATTGAAATGATGTAAGGAGTCACAATATTTTCTAATCAGTCTTCTCAATGAAGAGATGAAATTTGAGAGATGACAATATAAAATAAAACTTCAGGCTACCAGACATCAGCAGGTCACTATAAGAAAACACTTCTGCTCTGTCTAGAATCTTCAGCAAATTATATCACATTACCAGACATGTATGTGTTTCTCAATTAGAGATGCCAAAGCAGTAGACTCCAAGGAATTAGCCATTTCGGTTAGTAACAAATGTTGAAGCTTGGATTTTCCAACACATTTACAACAGACAGTTACATCTAAGTTGCTCTGTAAGGGCTAAAAAGCAGGGATTTATGAGCAGGAATTTATTATTAAAAAAAAAAAAAAAAAAAGCCTTGTAAAACACAATGTTCAGAACACTGCTTTTCGTATTTTTAATGTATTTTTCCTGGTTTTTGTTGGTATACTCAGCACATTTGTGTGAAAGTATGATTTCTGTTTCTCAAGTTAATCTTCCTGTAGAGCTTATTTCCATTTTAAGTTACAAACCTTTATTTGTGATAGCACAGATGGTTACTGTGGGAATGTTTGTATAGTCACAAAAGATTGAGTAAAGAAAGATGGGGCAAGCCAATCTTTTGTATTCTGTATTACTTCATTCACTTGATAGTCATTTATCTTTTTCGCATATACTTATGTATTTTTTTTAGCGTTTCCTACTATTCTATTGTGTGTTTTGTGGTGTTAATTATTCACTTTGTTTTAAGGAATTCTGAAGGGTTTTAGAGTGCCTAACTTAGACACTGAACTTGCAAGTTAATTTTAGACAACTGTTTACCTAAATATCCTAAAATTAATGGCGAGGATACGTGCATGGTCAGAGGATAGGGGTAGTTGCCCTTCTCTTACTATGGTAAGTTAGAAATCAGTTCTAAAAAACAATAAATGTAGAAAAGATGGATGTTTTGTGATTAAAACATGCAAAAAAGTGCGTTTTTCTGATCAAGGCCTATATCAGAAAATTCACCCTGTTGTGCAAGTTGCAAACTCTACTGGCACATAAAGAGATGAAGGCTTTTGAAAGATCTAACTAAGGAAACATGAAGAAAGTGACAAACACTGAAAAGAACATGATGTTTTGAGAGTTGAAAGCTGCAACTTAATGCTGCAATCTAGCATTCACAACTGTAGTCATGAAATGTATAGCATGCTTTCCTTTTCCATTAAAACTATTTTTTTTTGTTTGGGCACAGAAAATTTGGAGAAGGGAATTGAGTCTCCTTTCACTTAATCATCCCTAGCCTGGAACAAAATCCCTACCTTTATACTAATTAACCATTTTGTTGTCTTATTCACTCAATCACTATATACATTAACCATTAAGTATTAAAACTTTATTCCATGTTTGGGTCTGTGGGGTTTTTTTTGTTATCCCGATAACAGCCCTTGCAGAAATCTACATCCTGAATGATGACTGTTGTTACTTACATTTTCAAAAAGTATCAGGTATCTCATTAATTAGTTGCATGTTTATAAAATTTCTATCCACATAATGAGATGAATTACTAATCACTTTTTATGTACTATTTGTTTATGAACTGAGAACTATTCAAGCTCTGGTAGGTAATTCATCACACTGCAGTCATCTGCTCATTATGAGTTGCTAGAGAAATTGACTACTGAATTAGTATTCTGATCAGCTATGGAAATATAATTGGTAGAAAAGGCAGATGATACAGATTTGGGGGGAGCAGAAACCAAACCCCCCCAAAAAACAAACTAAAAGACAGAAGGAGCAGCAGAATGTATGAGAACAAGAAATGAAAAAGAAAAATTGTAATATAGGTCAGCACCGTTTTTAAAGCTCAAAATTTTATTTCAGTTAACACACCATATTATACCAGTAACAAACATGTCACGAATCCCACTGTTTTTAATTAGTTCAGTAGTAGTTCATTAGTTCTTAGTTCAGCAATGAGCTTTTACATTGTAATGAGATAAGTTTTTCTATTTCCATCAAAATTTTCTGTTTTGTACAAACCAATGTTGCTGAGGAAAGAATTCCTATGACAGGAAACTGACCAGTTTATTCCTAAACTTGAGATAAAAATGTGATAAAACCAAAATTAAGAATTAAAAAATCCCCATCTATTATTTCTGAAATACTGAATCAAGCGATACTCATAAAAGTAGTAAGAATACGGTAGTAGTACTCTAGCAATTCCAAGTGTCCCTAAGAGACTTAAGAGCTGTTTTTATAATGCACTGAGATTCATAAAATTCTGTACCGAATATTTTGTTTCATTACTTTAAACACAACAGTCTCAGAGTTCAAATGGCAGTTTTACCCAGATAACATTGGTACTTTCTTTTTAGTGTACATATTTCTGACAAGATAGCTCATCAAATTAGACACTGTAGATATTTTGGACAATCTTGCCTTGATTTGCACATTTTAACAGAGACAAATTAACATTTTACCTTCTAAAATCTGAGTTAGATTTTGCAAATATTTACTTAAAAAAACTTGCTAATACTGGTCTCAGAATAATTTATAGATTAACTTATAAATTTATTTTTTGTTTTTGTTTTTGTTTTCCTGGAAGAGCTGTAACATTACATTATAATAGTTTCATATTTTCTCAAGAGTAAGTCAAATGGCATATAGTGTATACATGTTGTTAACAAAAGGGTTGACAATCCCTATATCTGTTTAGCTGTAATTCCTCAACTCCTTATTGATAAATTATTTTGACTAGAGAAAAAATATTTTCAACATCAGATTTATTTATTTTTTACTCTTTACTGTTCTTTTATCTACATTCTGTGAAAAGGATAGTGAGGATGTCTCAGTGGGAAGAATGTTATCTTCTATGAATAATATAAAAAATAATAATGCTGCGTTGGTGCATTTTGTTCTTGTACTATACCAGCAGCATTACTGTAGTCTTTTCACCAAGTTTAGTGTATAGTCATAAAAATTTGACACAATATACAACAAATAATAATATATATTATTTCAAAATTGGAAATTAAGAGCAAAGTTATGTACATTTGACTTTGAGTTAGGTCTTTTTCTTCACATGTTTCTAATAAAGATCAATACAGAAGACAGTATTGCAGAAATCAATCTCCTTAAGTGGTAACAGGGCAGTTTTACTGAAAAATAATTTGTAACAGGAAGATGGATCTCCTGTGTTTGTGGGTTAAACCCAGTTCAGCCCCACACAGCTGCTCACTCACTGCCCTCACAGTGAGGTGGGAGAGAGAATCAGAAGAGGGAAAGTGAGAGAACTCATGAACTAAGGTAACGACAGTTTAATAGGTAAAGTAGCTGTGCACATGAAGGAAAATAAGGAATTCAATCACTGCTTCCCATTGGCAGAAAGATATTCAGCCATTTCCAGGAAAGAAGGTCTCCATCATGTGCAATGTTTACTTGGGAAGACAGACACCATAACTAAACATCCTACCTTTTCTCCTTCTTCCTCCAGCTTTTATTGCTGGGTATGATGTCATATGGTATGGGATATCCCTCTGGTCAGTTGGGGTCAGATGTCTCCGCTGTGTCTCTCCCCCAGCTTCTGGTGAACTTCCAGCTTACTCACTGGAAAAAGAGAGAAAGCACTGACATTGTGCAAACATACTTTTTTTTTGCTGAATGACTTTGTTATTTTTGCTATTGATCTTAACATGACCTTTTTCTTTTTGTTAGATTGTTATGTACAATATGAGTAAGAAAATTTGTGAAAAGTGTTACTATGTTGAGAAAGCAGGTGAGGGTTTAATAATTTCAACAAACTATTTTGTGCAGCCAGTTTCACTCTTCTGTCTTCTCAGTCAACAAGTGTCTTAACACAACAGGATGTAATCTGCTTTGTACAACCAAAGATAGTTCTGCATACAGTTGCAAATTTCTATCTTAAATTTCCAGAAGTGTGATATATTACCAAATAAACTTTTCAGAAAGAATTGCTGTATGATGATTTGGCAAGAGGGATTGAGACAAATGTAAAGATTCTCCTTAACTTAGATAGCATTTTTGAGGCAAAATACTCATCACTGCTTTTCAGATTTTAGGTTTTTGTCATCAAAACCAAAAATCAAGATACTGAAAAAGTCTAAGACCAATATCCTTACTCTAGCAGCACAAAGTCCTATGGCAACTTAATTGTGTGAATTTTGTCTGTCTGATCACTTGGCATATCCACCTCTGTCACTCATTCCTGGAACCTAATCTCTCTTTTTTCGGATATTTTTCCTTAGTATAACAGCATAAACCCATATACCATAGCAAAACATTACAATGTAACATAACATACATAACATTACATAACATAATAACCTTTTCTACAACATAACAGTTTTCATTACAGGGCTTTGCCAGAATATGTTATGCCTTCATCAGAGCAATGACACTTTGATAAAGCACTAGTGCAATACATCATCAAGCAGCTGCATAGGGTGATGTATTGGTATAATACATCAAAATGCCACTGCTCATGAGAGCTTTGATCCTGGTTCTGTAGAAATCTGTAGAATATTAGCATTGAGTAAAATGAAAAAAAGGGCCATAATATTCTTTATACAAAATGACTTTTATATTCTTCTTTTTTTAATCTTTAAAAAATCTTTAAAAATTTGCCACATTTAGTACCTAAATTTAGTATTTTAATGAAGGTTTATACTATAGGATTTAAAAGACAAAGACATAGCAGATTATCAAATATGTATGTATTATTCTTCCTCTCCAAATCACTAGGGATTTATGAGAAAATAAAGGGAGAGGATTTTGACTTTGTATGGCTTGCACTGTGAGATTCAGAATTTGTTGCAGTGGGAATAAAATCTTAAGCACTGGCAATGTAAAAAATATTTGTGTTGGAGATCCCATAATAATCTGAGACTATAACAACAGCAATAATCACCTAGGCCAAAGTTCACCTATATCTGCCCCTAACAATACCTAAATATCACTTGCTTAGACAATAATTATAAAACAGAACAAGCATATTTTTCAACCCAGTGTTTGGCAACGTCTTTGCCGCCTTGTGCTCAGTCTCACAGAATTCTTTCCATCTACCTTTTTACAGCCCCCTAACACCTACCAAACCACCCTGGGGCAATTCCTAGCAGCATATGCAGAGCTTTGAGATGAGTTGCAAGTCCAAGCCATTGTTGCTTTTATGATTGACCGTAACACTTATCTGTCATTCTTAGAATATCTTTCCAAAAAGATGTCACTCTAAAAATTTGTTGCCTATAAGTTGCCACTAAGACTAGTGCTTGTATATGTTTTCGTTATGATACTTTCTAATACTGAGTTCTGGAACTGCCTTTTTCCTGTAAAGAAAGAGAAAGGGATTATCTTTTTGTGGGCTTAATATAACAGGTTCAGGATCTTTCCAGTGGCGCAATTACAAGTCCTTAATATCATTAAAACCCCCATATGTTCACATATATCTTTTTCCTGACATAAAAAATAATTCTGAGTTGTTGTGTAATAATTGCCATCAGGTTAAATTCACCCTAGTCAGTAGAATTTGAGGCTATCTGTCATTTAAGTCCTTCCCAAAACATTGGGGTAGATTTCTAATATGATTTTTTAAAATAACTTGTGTGACATAGACACAACAAACTTTTTAGCACCAGCTTTCTTATAAGCCATAGTGTATGCCCTGTTGCAGAGTGGGCTTCACTATATTTTCTAGTTTATGTAGAAGTTAAACCCTAAAAAACGTACTTCTCCTAGTTTCCTCGGTTAGGATTTTCAAACCTGAAAAATACTATCTCATTTTGAAAATACTTAGAGCTAAATGCATTAAAACCTAAAGCTTGTTATTCATTTTTTGTATCTGCAGTAGTAAATGTCTTTAAAGTGTATAATTGCCATAGCCATTAAGCTAAAGGAAAAATGAACATGGAAATAAAGCTATTGAAGTGAAATTCAGAGAATTTTTGAAGCTTTTATCTATAATACTTAGTTGCTTTTAATACTTAGTCTTCAAAAAAGTCCTTGAAAATGTAGCCAAATATAAATGGATGGAGTATTGAGCAGTCTTTAAGAAACCAGCATCTTAGTTTTTGATTCCTGGGCACTTTCAGCTCTTATATTTTAACTTTTTTGGTTTTCTAATGACAAACTGCAAAAACTATATTTTAATATGATTGCATATCCAGGTCCCCCTCCCCACCCCACCAACAGACTAAAGAATATTAATTTACCTTTATAAAAATTAAAGAAGTATACTTTTTTTCTGGTGGGACTCTTTGGATATCAAAATTCTAGAACTGAAAAATCTGTTTTTCCCAAGATTTTTTGATATTTGATATCATAAAATACTCTTCATTTGAATATTTGAGTCACAACAAATATTCTCGAAACACTGTGAAGAGCAACTGTATTGTGTGTCCAGTATGGCCTTTTGCTGCACAGATCCCTTAGCCCACAGGATAACCTCTGCCAGCGCATTGGAATAGAGGAGCCTGTAGGCAGTTTGTAGGTACAGCCCATCATGCCACCTACGTGGCATTACTTTTATCTAAATATGCATCAAGGAGTTCTCATGAAGCCATCCTTTAGGGGTAGAATTGTTTCTTTGTAAGAAAATTACGTAATAGCTGGAATGACCAAAAATAAGGAAACTTCTGTCCATGGGCCAGTTCTGCACAATGTGCCATTGAAAAATCTATCTGGGGTGCATCCAACACTTCGCAAAAGCAGGCTTCCCAACATCTAAAGAAACATAAGATTTACTTGTTATCTATATTCCTCTTGCTTTTCTGTTTTATTAAAAATACTATTTTATGAAACCATTTGTTGTTGGACCTTTCTTATAAGGATCCAGGAAGAACCCTGCACCATCTCTCTCTCCCTTGCTTCCGACTCCCACTGCAAAACAGGTACTTTATTTTCCCAAAAAAAGCAAAAATAAAATCATAAATATCTTTCCAGATTCCTTTTAACAATAAGCCACATACTACGTAACTATAATACAGTTTGTACAGTTTATTTTTTGCAAGGGTGAAATCTTGGTTATATTTCAATTTCAAAAGACAGTATTTCATCTAGCTAGTCATAATCATGATGATCCTGCATGACAGTGTTCTGCTATACATCTTTCTCTTTCTAGTTATCACAGTTACAGACTAGTAACTGGTTTTTCTGTCCTAAAAAACAGTCTTTTCATCTACCTATTTGTTAGACTCCAGCCACAAAAAAATAAATTCTGTCAGTTTGAACACCTGGATACACAATAACACAAATAAAATTCTTCAGATGGTGCTATATTTAACTGTCTTTTATCTGAGATTCATGTATACACCTTTCAACAGCAGCATGTATTGACTATATATACACTTATCTTCTGTTAGCAGACTGACTCTACAGAAAAATTTATGAGAGTTTTGCATCACTGATAGCCTTATGAGGTTTATTTGAGATCTGTATAATGTCAAGAGTACATATCTTTTGCACTATAAAATTTTTTTACACTGAAGTTACAGAAAGGTTGTATCCTGCCTGAAGTGCTGTTCTATAAGCAAAAGATCAAATTTTCAATCACTTCCTCAACATTTTCCATTGTAACTGCTTGTCATAGCTTTTTGACTGAACAGAACTTAACAAGAATGTTTCAAAACCATGATGGAGAGTTTTTCCACAAGCCATTCACTATTGGAAAGTAGTTTTTATGTAGCAGAGGAAACAGTAAATGGGAATGCCATATTTAAATACCTTGAAAAACTGTGGACACAGTGAATGCTTTTTTACATATATATACTCATGGCCAGCATGTTTTGATTAAATTGTGTGCCTCAAAGAATGAAGTCAAATAATATATGCTTGGAATTTAAAGCAAGAAATTCTAAACATTACAGAAGAGTAATGACAACGGTTAATTATTTCTTCCAGATTAGGTTTCTCACACCAGCAACATAAAAACCTTAAGACTTCTGAGGCTTTTTTTGGGCATCTCAGTACCACCTGCTAAACACTCTGGTCAGTCCTTCCTCAATAGACCTCAAAGGATTCAGGCTTAGTCACAACATGAACAACTGTGGGATTTGTTCTTTATGTTCTTTATGTTATGCATGCAATGATATGTTATTTAGAAAGCTTAATACAACATATTAGAGGCCACATAGTATAAATGGGGTTCCAGATGTTCAGGAAATCCACCTAAAATCATGGTTCCTTTTCCATTATTTTTAGTCTGTCTCTTGCTTTATGAAACCCCTTTATTATCTTCTGTTCTGCACCTAACTTTAATTTTAATTGAATAATTAGTATTTTCATATGGTTAGCATGTTACTAAGATCCTGTTACTAGCAGTGATTTGCGTTCCTATTTATATTATGCATTTCCTGTTTATATGATCTTATTACACAATATTACAGGTGTTTTGTGTCAGCATTTGTTAATCTTGGTTTATTCTATTATTTAATTTGTTTCCTAGCTTCTTGAAGGATGCAGTTATTTAAGGAATTCAAGTGTAAACAGACATATCTTTTTCAGGGTCTTATGTATTATCGTGGCCTGCACCATGAAGAGGCAAAGTCATGGTGAAAATACATCCAATACTATAGCTGTACTTTTCTTTTTCCAGCAACCAAAAGGAGTATAAAGAAGTAATAAAAAGTCATAAAATATTATGAAAGACTGAACTAAAGAGAAGCTTCTTTTTCACATGGGTCAGGAAAGTCTTTTAAAACTACCTCAATACAGAAAGTAATCAACAAATTTTTTAGATTAAAATTTTCAGTATGAACTTTTAAATGACAAAACAATAAAGCTGTAATCAACAAATGTTTCTTGAGCTGCAAATATTTTTATATGTCAACGGGTGAGCCTGGGCCAGCCACTAAATGAATGACAGGTGCTCTCTATTAACCCCTCTCCCTTTCAGAGGGTAAGGGAATAGGGGAGAGAGACTTATGGGTTGGAATATACAAACATATACAAAACCAACATTGAGGTCTGCTGATGATGATCACACCACCACTGATGCTGCAGAGCAGGCCCTGGGGAAGTCCCAGACTGGATTCAGTGTGAGACAGGAATAGGATTCAGGAACTGGGTACAGGAACTCACAGATTAGAATTGAAGGCAGAAGAATGGACAGAGTCCTCCTCAGAAGGAGGGGGCTTGACCCTTGTGATCCCTCAGCTTTTTGTTGAGTGTGAAGGACATGGAATGGAATACCTTGTTGGTCAGGTTTGGGTCACCTGCCCTGTTTACTTCTCCCTGCAAATGTGACTTTTTTACTTACTTACAATCCTTTCACTTAAGGCACTCCAAGGTTTAGCAGTGCACAAAATTTAGTGGTGACCTTGTGTCCTGGTTCGGCCAGGACAGGGTTAATTTGGTGCAGCTGGGCTGTTCCATACCATGCTGACATCATGGCCTGGGGCCAGTTCTGGTTCTGCGGTGCGACTCCTGTGCGTGCAGCTGGTCCGGTCCACTCCGTCTGTTTGTTCACATAGTATTGCTTATTTTGTACATTATTTTTCTCACTGTTCTCATTGCTGTTATTTCTGCAATTGTTTCTTGTGTGTCATTGTATTAAACTCTCCTTATCTCAACTCAAAAGGCACTCTCGAGCATTCCTGCCTTTCCCTTTGTCCGAGGTGGGGGGCAGCAGCAGCAGCTACATGGCTCAGCTCCCGGCAGGGACTGAACCACCACAGCTCTACTAAACCACCACAGCTTTACTAAACCACCACACCTCGATTTCTAAAACAGCAAGTATAAGCAAGAGCTTTTCTGCATACTCATCCTTAGTGGTAACTATAAACATCAAGCGCTATCACTTCTAAAAACAGACATTGCAAAAATATGTTGTTAACCTCTGGAAGTGCAGTCACTTAGAATAGACTTAGCTGAAAAGTAAAATCACTGAACTAAGAATTGCTTCTGTTCTAGCTGAAACAAGGACAAAGTAATTGGAAATTTTACAATAACACATAAACAGTAAAAACCTAACAGTGTGATGAAGTGTCATAGTTTATGCAGACATGCCACTTCAGTTTATGTAGAATCATAGAATGGTTTGGGTTGGAAGGGACATTAAAGACCATCTAGTTCTAATCCCCCTGTCATTGGCAGGAACACTTTCCGCTAGATGAGGTTGCTCAGTGCCTCATCCAACTTGACCTTGAATACTTGCAAGGAGGGGGCATCCACAACTTCTCTGAGCAACCTATGCCACTGTCTGACCACCCTCACAGTAAAGAATTTCTGCCTAATATCTAATCTACATGCACCCACTTTCAGTTTAAAATTGTTTCCACTTGTACTATCACTAAGACTCCCTGTTAAAGAACCCCTCCTCAACTTTCTTATAGGCCCCCTTTCAAAACTGATAGGTCTCCCTGGAACCCTCCCTTCTACAGGCTCAACTATCTCAACGCTCTCAGCCTGTCCTCATAGAGGAGGTGTTCCAGCCCTCTTCTCATCTCTGTGGGCCCCCTCTGGACTCACTCCAACAGATCCTTATGTTTCTTATGTTGGTGACCCCAAAGCTGAACACAGTACTCTGGGTGGGGTCTCATGAAAGTGTAGCAGGAGGGGAGAATTACATCCCTTGACTTGATGGCCACATTTCTTTTGATGCAGCCCAGGATGCAATAGGCTTATACTCGATTTTTCACCCACGACCACTCCGAAGTCCTTTTCTACAGGGCTGCTCTCAATCCACTCATCAGCCAGCCTGTATTTGTGCTTGGGATTGCCCCAACCCAAGTGCAGGACCTTGCACTTGACCTTGTTGAACCTCATTAGGTTTGCACAGGCCATCCTTTCAAGCCTAGCTAAGTCCCTCTGGATGGCATCCATTC
>VZZY01012218.1:0-13371 GCA_013400335.1 Eurystomus gularis
AATATATATATATATAATATAAGAGTTTTAATATTTGAAATACAGACTGGAGAAAAAACACCACTACTAATGACAGGATCTAGTTGGTCCCGAATGTGTGAGGTGTGAGGAGTCCCATGGCACAGACAAAAGTACATGGGAGACTCAGGAAAAGACCAGCATATGGTGAACATGCCCTTGTCTTCATAGTCTGTATCAATGGTTTACTGTCTACAAGAACAAGAGGGCTATAGAAGAAACCATCACTCCTCTGAGTAGTAGATCATTCAGTTTAAACCTCTCATAGGTCTTACAGCCAAGAATTACAGCATACCGAGCACTGCTCCAGCACTTGTAATTTATATCAGCTCATGATAAGCCCGTAAACTGAAAACAGTCAGTATGTAAAATAGTCACCATGCCAGGAATGGATGCTGATCTCTTAACTAGCTTTGGGTTTTTTTATAACAATGAGCAAGAATACATGCTTAAGTTACAAGACCACTCGCTTATGTTGTCAAATATATCATTTTGAATCACAATTTGTCTTTCTACTGAAACACCACATACGTTATAGCAGAAAGGCTATATTCCAGTTCTGGAATTACAGAAACAACCTGCAGCTCTTAAGTGTCTATTTTAACTGTGCCCACAGAATGTAAATGCTATAGTAGTCCATAACTACTTAAATTTTAAAAAGACTAAAGCAGGATAGACCTAGTCATGGATGCTACTCACTAGTTCAGGAGTGCTAGATAACAGAAACTGCTTGCAGAGGGAAAAACACTTTCACCTAATTAGTAGAAAACTTAACATTGATGAGTTAAACTTTCTCATTAAAACTTGTCCTGATAAAAAAAGCAACAAACTTAATAGTTTTGGATTTGTTTTTTTTTAACAAAAATCAAGAGCTCAGAAGTACGGGATAAATTCAGCGTAAGGGACTCTCAGGTGTCAGCTCACGTAAATGAAGGTACTCTTTGCCAGAAGTTTGGAGGCTAGACTCCCGCTACCCAGATACCAGCAGTTACTAATTTCTGTGGACAGAAGTCCTACAGCTCCCAGTTTGCTTTTCTGGTTCTTGTGAACATCTCCAGTGTTTTCAGCTCACTGGCTTTTTTTATAGATAAAGTACTAAATTTATAAATGGATAATCAAATTACATAGGCTACAATCACAGTAAAGAGCGACCATAGATTAAGAAACTCCATTAGAATACTGAATATTTCACTGTCTAGCTAAATCCAATTTTATAAATGCTTTGATAAGAGCAAAAGCATTACCAATTCATGTCCATGATGGTCTAGAGAGCCATCATTTCAGAGGTTAGCTTCAGGCAATAGCATAGCCTAGGCAGCATGATTCCCATACTGTGAAGTCAGGTCATTCTCCAAGCGGGATTTCAAGTCTGGATGGAGATAAGCCCAAGAGCAAGCAACAATATGGATCTACAGATGTATATTCTGCTATAGCTGTGAGAGACTGTTGCAGAGACTGAACATATACCAATTGCATCTCCAACAAAGATAGGTTATTATGTAGAGCTACCCTGAGTGATCTCTGGGAAAATGATGAATTAGAAACTTTTTGTTCCCCTTTTATTTATTACATTTTCCATTTTTTTAAAAAAGTATATGTTTTCCATTGTTCTCTCATTTATAATTCACAGTCTGTAATTGTCATTAACAGTAACTCCATTATATTGTTGTCATAGCACTGTTTTTATGACTCTTTAAAAACGTATCTTCCAATGACACCATTATTTCTTCAGTTGACAACAACCACCTATGTATTTGTAAACTACAAATTTAATAAGAAAAAGGACTAGCTGACATTAAAGTACCATAATACAATGTGATAGTGTTTTGGACAGATCTGGACCAGTTAACATTTTATTCACATTTCCTTCCAGCAGTGTCCAGGCTTGAATATTCCTGTTCAGTGCTAATCTTTTTTCATTTCTCTCCTTACTCAAACACTGACTTAGCACCTATTCCCCTACACAGGTGATGCTAATTGCTAGCATGCTTGCAGCAAATTGAACCATATACCCCCTGGGACAGTTTGGGGTGGGGGAACAATTTCTTCTCCCTCTGGTGAAAATTATGACTGCTCACAGCTGCTAATTTCCACTGAAGGGAAAAAAAAGCAGGCAGGTTCTAGTCAGAAGTGGGGAAGACAAGAGAAGAAGGCAGACTCTGCGCCTTCCCAGGGTTACAGCAACTTCTCCACAAGAAAGGCACTGCAATGCTTTCCCTGGTCTGTCCAACTTCAAAATAGAGCTAAGCATGCTGTGGCACGGCCCCTTCCCTTTGCCCTGCCCTCCCTGCCCAGCTCTCCCTCCTACTCCCTCCTCAAAGAATGCTGTCTCATGGGAGAGGTTAGTTACAACCTGTTGGGACCCTTATCTGAGCATCCATCTAAATGGCAGGGCTGGGAGAGCAAAGCGTAGACAGTATTTTTTCTCCATCATGATTGTCTGTTTTTCTGGACAGCAGAAATGGTTTTAAATCACAGCAAGCTGTGAAGAGCCTGGGCCGCCCTATCCCAATCCCTAGGCAAGCACTTTATCAGTAGGTTGTATTTTTTACAGATAGATACTATACATTATACTCAACGCAGAGCACAGTAATCCAGCCCTAGTGAGAAGGGCAGTGTTGGAAACTTGGTATAGAACACAAATTAGTCCCATATAATTTCCCATGCAGAAGGTTTCACTGGCTGCCTGCATTCGCACTGGGCGATTCTGGCTCAGGAAGCGACAAGTCTTTTGGTTTAGGACTGCAGAATATGGACGGTTTTTGTTTGCCTCTGTGGCTTTCCCACTGCTCACAGAAGAAAGCCTTTATCTTTCAGTAAATGCACAGCTGAACTAATAGATTGTCAGGGATTCATGGCAAAAGGTCAGTTTACTGTTCAAGATAACTAAAGATTCACAAGTGTAAGAGTCTGCAACAAAATGTAACACATTTTAAATGTAATGCAGTGATTAACCATGTGCCTTCCATAATAATAATCACTTAGTGAATGTCTAAATAGAATAAAAGCAATATTGAAGCAAACAAATGACCTCTGACACAAAAAATGGCTTGTATTTCATACTACTTTACTTAACTACCCCCTCCATCCCCCACCAAACAGAAGTTTTATTGACAAAATGTGCTCTGGTAATTCAGTCTGTACACTTAAAGAATGTGCAGCTCTGGGAAAAACTGAATTATGGCTTCTATTTGTGAGATGAGGAATGGCATGTAATAACTTAATGAACTGGAAGTTTATTAGTTGTAAAAGAGAGAACTAATGGAATGTGTTGTCTGTCTATCTTTTTTTTTAACTCAAAAAAGTTCAGGTGGGTAAGTGTCACATCCATTATGCATTTATTATCTTACTAATACAAATAGGTGCCAGAATCTCAATGAGCTACAAAAATATATCTCAGCTTCTAGTTTAATGTGTATTTTATTAGCCAGTTTGGAGGCTCTATTCTAAACCCAAGTCATTAGAATTTCTCTATTCTGCCAGGAAAAAGTTCACTTGAACACCGGAGCTAGCAGCTTACATCATCTAAGATTGCAGACCTCTGCTCCCTGTACAGACTGTATTCATCAAAATTGTGGAGTGAAATAAATGTCCCCACAGTCATGATAACAGCCTCATTTCAATAGTCATGTATTTGTCTGTAGGCACATAAATACAAAAGGACAGTAAGATAATGATTTTAGAAAGAAATACGTGGAGAAAGCCATCTAACATAAAATGTAAGAATCAAATTCTTGGCTGTTAAAGAAGTTTTCTCCACTGTCTAAAGTATAGGGACTTACCTCAGCTACACTTTCACATGGACCCATTTATTTTGCATAAATGCATGTGTGAATATGCAGAATAATGAGAACAATAAACTGGACGAAAATCTGTTGGGATGTTTCTCCCAGTCTTAGTTGATACTATGTCTTAAAACCACAATGTAACAAATAGAATTTAGCCCTAAATAAATACATAAAACATATGTGCAAGTAACAAAAAATGAAAGAGTAGGAAATTCAAGGTTCAAGCCAATGTAGATGAAGGTATAATTAGAACAAAGCAGTCAAGTTTCACTCTCACTGCTAATATTTCATGTGCTGCATAGATCCTTAGGTAATTTTAATTTTAACCCTGCAATGGATTGAGCTGTTTGCTTTGATTTTCTATTCTAGAGATAAAAATAAGCAAGGAAGGAAAACCTGCATTAATTTATGCCTCTAATAGTCTCCCGCGAGTGGTCCTTTTTAGTTTGTTTTTTTTTTTTCACGTGGTCAGTCCAGCAGCAGATATCTTACGTATATTTAGCTATTTAGAAGACTAGTCCTAGTCATTCCACCTAATCAAGTAATAGCATACTATTCACATATTAGACCAATTCAATACATTTGTTTTCTTTATCAATTTACATGTCATCTCGGAGGTCCAATACAACAGGATTTTGGACCATTTGTGCTGAGCACAATCAAAGGGCCAGTAATCCAATTATCTGATTTTCTTGCTGGAGAGGGGGAAAGCCATCTTTCCCTTGCTCCAGTGAGCGAGCTGCAGGCCTGCATTAGGCTTTAAGCTTCCTGTGTAAAACATACCCCAAGGGCAGCAGAAGGCCACTTAAATACAGCTTGGAGGCCATAAGTGGAACATGGCTGTGGCACATTGGCTTTCTGCCCAGAAATAAATTCCAACCATTAGCATCAAACCCTCATCCTGAAGCTCTCACACTGAAATTAAATGCCATCTATCAAATTAATAAACAATAATAAATTAAAGTAGCACACGGAAATTTTAAAAATAAATCGCAGTAATTTATACCATGGATCATCTGTTCTGGATTGCTTTTCCAGACTGTACACCTCAGATTATCTTTGAGTCCTTTTTTTTCACAACCATATTTTTGCACATGCAAACTGGCCCTCGACACACAAATTGAATTTATTCATGGCCTACTCTACATGTTAATACAAACATAGTTTTAAATAGGGCTTGCTTTTCCTGTGCAAATAATTTTGTTTAGTTCTGCTAGTCAGCAGAATCTGACCTGTTTGGTACACAACTTGAGTCTATGTGAATTGTATCTAAACAAGAATTCAGAAAACAACAATTAAGCATGCAAAACTGTACCTTTAGATACCTCAGGTGGAACTGCACATTCTGCCTTATGCAGTCAAGGATAATTTCAGCAGACTTCAGAATTTCGATAGCTGTGAAGTTAAAATGAATCGGTCCTTTTAAAGTGCTCACAGGAAAAGCAGACCGTATTCTGAAACAGATTTTAAAAGTGGAATTTTCAGTAAGCAGAATTTATTACTTAACTGGAATTTTGCCATGATGCCCTGGCTAAACCTTCACTTTTTGTGAAGAAGAAAAAAAAATCTCAAGGAAACTATTATGCTCTATCTGAACCATACCTATTATAGCAATAAATTCTGCCTTGTGCTGGGATGGGACAGTATTAAGAAGGATAGCAAAGAGAAACATCTCACCTCCTGAATATTAGTCTAATTTCCTGAAACAAGTTGACTCTTCCCAGGAACTTCTTTCCCAAACCTTCCTTAGGGTATGAAATAATTGGCTATTAACCAGTGTGTTCTTGACCCAAAGAATGGAGCAGAAAACATGCAAAACTTGTCTGGATTATGAGGAGAGATAAAAGAGAAATCAGAGCTGATATGTAATGACTGAGCCCGCGGCTCTCTTGATTTTGGTAGTTGAGACTCAGAGGGTTTTACTTGCATTTGTACTAGGACAAAAGGCCTGAGGAAAAGAGCAGGCAGAAAGTGGGAGAAGTGAAAACAGAATGGCACAACTTTCTGCCTTTTTAGATTGTTTTATTCCCTGCCCATTTGCCCCACATTTAGTGTGGGTCTGTGAAAAAGAAAGGCTGTCAGCTCCATAGCATCCCAATGCCAGCACTGTGGACAGCCTGTCTCACTTCAAGGCAAAAGAGAAATTATGAAAAAGGTGTCTGCAAACTAAAAAAAATAATTCAAAATCTTCCTTATCACCAAACCAGTACACAGTTTTCTGAAACAGTGATAGCTTCCTTTTTTAGCCCTTGTAAATGTGATCACCTGTAACCCACCAAGACCTCTCCAGGTCCCCTGAGGGCTGCCCCAGAGCCCCAGGCGCTAGCAGCCAGCATGCCAGGCAAAGCTGCTGCCAGTGCAGGCTCCAAATGCTACGCGAGGTGCGGCCAAGGACATCAGCAGAGGCACTTCCCATGCCCTAGAACGATGAAAACAAGTTGTTAGTATGCACCACACAGTGCTGAAGGCTGAGCCTGCTGCTAATGAGTCCTGTGCAGAGGGCTCAGGTTGTAGTTCCGCTAAATTCTGTGCTTTTGGCACACCTGTGAAACACAACACCAAAACGCAGCTCTACTCACATAGCTGCTGGAGAGCAGCACGTTGTGTAATTGAGGTGCCAGAGCAGGTGATGGTGGACTATCAGTGAGGTATCTGCCCCTCAATGGCAAGTGGTTTGCTAGAACTGGGAAGTGCTGTGACAGTGAGGAAGTCTTTATGGGGCTGGTAGGCCTCCCTTGCATCTGCTCTGTCACTGGGCCAGGGGTCTCTGGGCAGGACGCAATGCTTCGTGCTGGTTCATAGTGGTTCATAATGGCTCCCAGGAAGCGCCTGTACACTATGGAACAAACAGGAGGCATTAGAGGTCCTGGGCTGGGCTGTGATCTCGCTAGGATGACAGCAATGTGGTGCCCTAGCTCTGCAGGGGTGGTGATGGTCAGCTGCCATGGATGGACAGATCAGGACAGCAGCACCTGAGGTGTATGGAGCTGTGCCTTGGGACAGACGATGAGCCAGCTGACAGCTTATGGGTCAGGATTAGAGGGCAGTCCACGGTGGGTGACATTGTGGTGGGTGTCTGCTACAGGCCACTTGATTAGGAAGAAGTAGATAAGGCAAAAACGAGAAGAAACCTCATGGTTACAGGCCACCAAGAGTCAGAGAACTGAAGCTACACTGAGTACTGCTAATGAAGTAGCAGAACACGCACACACCATGAAACGCTCCTGATTGATCCTATCTGGGCTCCATCTACCTTAAAATGTTACTCTCATCCTCTACATAAGCATTCTGCTGCCTTTCAGAGGATGGTGTGCACTACCAGTATAGCACAGACCTCTTCAGTAGTCTCCAAGAGGGTTTCTGTGTTGTCTTACAACCTGCCAGGATGTTCTGCAGTAGGAAGCAAATTTCTGGCCTCTCTGGCCTTATCCTGCTGATCAGAGTTTGATGTCCTGAATGTGTAACACATGCAATCAGGATGCCTTGGCTGCCAATTCTGGGAAAGCACATATTTTCATACAGGCAAAAAGGAGGCTGTATGCCTAGGAGCTGCGTGTGCATATATCTGCTTTAAATAGAGCTCCCCCACCTTTCCAGGTTAGATTGCACTCTATGTTAATAACCTTCACCTGCCATATATCCCAAAGAGTCTGAATACAAAGGGGATTGGAAAAATTATGCTGACTACTGTAAAAGGAAAAATTGCTGTCACATTGGTGTTTCAGCAGGTAACATGATTTGTAAGTTCTCCCCTTACTGAATGGAGGAGGCCTTCAGGATAGAGCTGTAAGAAAATAAATAGCTGTAAGAAAATACATTTTCACTGGTGATGAAAGACAAGGCTGAAGCTTAATGGAGAAGAGTAGTACCCCCAACACTGCTTCCCCATCCCTACCTCTGTGGCAGGTATTTATCTAATTTTGTTATGGAAGCCTCTATATGACAGAAGGCGGCAGGTAGAGCCAGTTTTGCCTTTGTATAGGAACAGACTTTACATGATCTTACGGTGATGTGCTAATTCCCTCAGGATCTCTGAAAAGATCACACAGCAATCAGAAAGTCCTGTGGTACATTCTAGGGATGTGGGACCATTTGATGGAGGAATTTTAATATACTGAGAATAGCTAGCAAGGATGCAATTTAGCTGCAGGAGTCTTCCCCCCTCTGCTCTTTATAGCCTATAACTTCAAGCAGAAATTAGGACCCTTAATTTTCTTTAAACTGTATGGCAAACTGTTCATATTCAGTGAATGCCTCAGGATCTTGTCTCACTACACTGCTATACATACCTACATAATATCAATGCTTTGCTTATCCCATGTTTTAGTAACTTAATTAGACGATGAATTCTCTCATCCTGCAAATTTATCTTTATTGAGCTAACTTTTGATCTCGGGCATTAACTGATCAGCACTAAGGCAGACACAGTCTATCCAATTAGTAAGTGGCAGCCTCAGAAGCTCAGGACACAGCACCTCTGTTAGTCTGCCTTCCAGGAGCTTTGACCTGAACAAACACACTTGATGAACCTGGCCATGGTATTTTGGCTGTCTACCTCAGCTCATCTACTTGGATGGCATTTTGCCTGTTAGCAAGGTAATACACTACTTCCAGGACATGCCAGAAAAGGATGGGTTTAGACCTGTAACTTGCTAAGCTCTGTTAAAATAGCTTTCTTCTGACACTGAGCAATTACATAAAGCATCTTGACTTTCTCTATCTAAAAGTGACTCATTATCAGATACTACCTTGTATGGAATCCAAACAACTTGTTTTCCATCATCAGCAAACGCAAGTATACATTTCAAAGGAGATCATTTTTGTGCTCTTTAGAGGCTGTTCCGATATTGATGGCATCAAGGAATCTCTCTCACTCAGTAGTTAGTTACCATCTAGGTAACTAGGCAATTACCATCTTATTCTGTGTCTTCCCATGTCTAAAGCACCTGATCCATAGTCAAGGTTCCTGGGCTCTGCACTGATACCAACTGTAGTACTGCATTAAATGTCAGATAAGCCCAGCACTTTGTTTTGCTAGCAGCTTCAAGGTCAAAGGGGGAATCCATGACTCAGCTTCCATCAAAAGTTACTAGTTAATTGTGAATATCCCCACCTCTATGCTTCATGTCTCCAGTTAATCTGTTTGTATCTGTGTTAGCTGATGCCTGTTTGCTTTGACAGGACAGAACCCCAAAGCTAAGCAAACAAGAATGCCAAGATTTGAGAGCGTGCTGCAAATTGGCTGGAACTAGTAACTTTCCAGATGTGCCTGGATGCCTGAGGATGTATCAAATGAGGGTGTGTTGAAGAACCCTAGGATGACATCAAGTGTGAGCTGCCTAAGTGTGAAGGAAACACTGCAGTAGAACCATGAATTGACACTATTTGCAAGCTGTTTGTAGCTACTTGGCATTTGACTCTAAGGATCCAAAACAAAGCTGATCACAACAGTATAGGGGACTGAAGTCCTACATGCTCAGAAGAGCTTTTCAATCTGCCTCTTTGACAAACCACGTCTGTGCTTGCAAAACATACGCTAGAATGGAAAAGTGAAACTCCCAGCTCTAGTGGTGGTCAAGATAATTTCTGAAGAAATTAGCCTGATTTCTGAAGCCTGATTGACTGTATGACTATATTCATTTGGCATCTCAGATAGGTCATTAGCTCTGAAATCTACAGATGACCATGTAAATAGAGCACCAGAACATCAAGAAAAATGCAGGGACCTGTGATCTACATTACCTTCTGCTCGCTTGCCTTTGCCTAGCTGGGAATCATCACACTGTGTCTTCAAGGGTCCTTAACATGAGAGTACAATGGGGCTTAGTGATGGCAGAATACCGAGTCACATTGCCACTAGGGCCAGAAGAGTAGAACAAAAGAAGCATTTGTACCTCTTGGTTTTCAAGAGCCCAATAAATGCAAAAGAGAGAACAATCCCATTACTGCCCTTTTGCCATATACTGCAGATATCCTCTATCTATTCCAAAAAACAAAGCAAGTACAGCACGCACTAGCTCATAAACACCATGGAGATATCAGCTCACCTCAGCATCACACCAGAATTCGTTTCAGCACTATTTTACAAGGACACGGCTTCCAGTTCCGGCATTTGATTACTTCTGATAATCCCAAGATCTCCAAACTGGGCTCTTAAAATGGATTTCACCCCATTTTTCCTTTGCATTCCTACAGCAGTCCCTCCTCTGTGCCTCTTACAGTCTGACTATTCTTTTTTGTAACATGATTGATCAGAAGTCTGTCCTGTCTCTCTTCAGTCCTGCTCTTGCCAGGCATTTTGCACTCAGTACAATAGATTAAAACCTAGAACTGAGATGAGAAGAAAAGGATCATAGGAACAGGAAAAAGGATCAAGAAGAAAATCCTCCAGTCCACTGAGAAAATTGCTCTTTCATAACTGAAGTATGTTGTATAGCATCAGTAGAGAAGTCACAGAAAACTGCTTTAATCTAATATGGAGCAAGGAACTTCACTAGAATGAGAAGAGCCATATGATTGCTGAAATTACAGTGCCTTTCTTGAACTTGCTCAAGTCACCTCATGCCTGGATTATTGCTAAGGGTTTAAAGAACTAAATACACAATACTCTTTAAAGGGATGTAGGGGAAAGGGATGGAAGTGAATGTAACAGAGGAAAACCGGGAATGGGAAGGAGGACTACGAATGCCACTTTCCTCATCTGCAAAATGAATTCAACTAAAATTGAGTAAAAGAACAAGATAATGTCTCCCTCCTATATTCCATTCCATTCTTCATGTATACTGACATAGGAAGGGTAAGCACGAAAAATAGCTCTATTTTCAGCCAAGCAAAGATGAAAAAAATTGGGGGATATATGCAAAAGAAGTTAAAAGACTGACTCCAGCCAACAGTTTTCTGCTGCCTCAAACCGTGCATGGTGTCCTACAAGGAGACTGGCTCCACTGGCAGTATTAGACAGGTTTTGAGAGCCCTCTGGGGGCACAGAAGTGATTTTTCTATTGACGTATGGGCAAGTCGCTTACCTATTGTTCCTATACTGATACAAGAGGCGTGTTTTCACGCAGCCAAAGGCAACTTTCCAAACAGAGTTGAAAACAAGATTATTTATCTTTCCGCATCGATATCAGGTAGGCAGTGGGAGCCTGCAAAAAACTTCGTTGCTGAAACTGCCACCCCACCAAAGAATTTTTGAATGGTCATGCCCTAAACTATTCCTTCCTTTATTTTCCAAACACAATGCAGCCAACTAAAAACCAGACTTTCATTTAGTGCCTAAAGCAGTGAATAATGGTAGCACTCAGTTAAACATAAATAAAGAGTAACTCATATTAATATATAGGAAGATCTGATGCATAAATTTTAACAGAATGTACCAGCACTGTGTTAATTTTTGTTTAAAAGAAGAATTAGTAGAATCTGTCTATCAAAAAGGTTTTTAATAAACTCAGAAGTACACGGTATTTTTGCTATAAGGGGAAAAGTGTATATGAATACGCCAACAGAGATGAAGGTAATTAAAAAGGCTCTTAAAAAAATAGGAAAAAAAAGATATGGAAAATCAGTTAATTCTCCTTTTCAGGATCTAATTAACCTTATAAACTGTGAGTCTCCAGCCTTTCCTATGCATTTCAATGCAATGGAGAATGTCCCTTGCTACAAACTACAGGTCTGATTTAATGGAGTTTTGATTGAGGATAAAGACAGAAGAGTCAGTCTGTGGTACCCTCTCTTCACACTGAAAAGTGTCCATTTCCAAAGGCAAATGCACCCAGCTCAGTCATCCCAAATTAAAGTGTCAGCTGCTATTCAGCAAAAGCAAAGATAGCACAAAGAATGGAAAAGAATCAGCCATTATGGCATATTTGCAAAGATAGTACCAAAATTTATGTTGGCTTGGGACAGCAAAGGAAAACACATATTGTTTAAATGAACAGAGGTACATATGTATATATTTACACACACAGAGCTCACATACATCACATAATAGAAAATATAAAGGAGAAAGTAACCTTTTCTCTCTTTAGGTCATTCTCTTGAATCTTTTGTCTGTAAGAAAAGAAGCAGAACTACAGGTGAAGCAGCAGTAGTCTGATTGTCAAAACAGTATCTTCTTGCTGCAAGTAACAAGTGTTAAAAATAAATAATTTTTCAGAGACTGTTTTTTTATTTTATGAGTGTCTATAAAAACTCATCTAGTATGCACAGCACACACGAACCCTGATCTTATGCTGATGTCAGCCTTCCGTAACCCCTCATGCCTCTAGAGGAATTTCTGTGCTGAGATCAGGATCCAGCCCCATGCCGACCGGGTCATACCCTGCAGTGGTGCCAGGCGTAGGCGTACTACTGACATCTCTGGAGGTTTTGCATCAGTGCTGCTGGCAGTCTGTTAAATTCAGGTCGAGTCACCTGAAATGCTCCAGCTTCCTTATTTCCAAAGTGCCTACCAGTTACTATATTTTTATCAGAAAAAATGAGAGACAGAGAGAGCTCCCCACCAAAGGTTATCCCAAAGTTCATACTGTATGTCCTTACACTGCCACATCCAATAAATTGTTAACATCGTCTGCTCCATGCAGGCTTCCCTGGGACCGGTTTTGTGGGGCCAGCAAGAATTTGTGCAGGCTGCCGCAATATGGAGGACAAGTTGGGCTGGCACCACAGCTCTTCGTGGACATGGTCAGCCTTCAAATGTTTGTAAAATGATCTTTTGAATTTCAGCTTTCAACTGCTACTTTTGTTCACAAGAACAAAAGAGACATAGGTAATCAGAGTCTGCTCGGCAAGAACAAAGCTCACCCAGAGCAGTGGGCACCTGCCTAAAGTCCTCTGTGTTGGCTTGAAATGCCCCAGAGAAGGGTAAGGGATGCTCCGCTCCTCTCAGCCTCCCTGAAGAGAACCATGACTGACGCTGGGGCCCACTGAAGGAACCATCCTAGGGGTTTCAGACTAGGATGTTCATACTCACACAGGAGGAGCTTCAACTAGTTCTGCCTACGAAGTAATCAAAATTACGGGAGGGGGGAAGAGGGGAGCTGCAGTGTAATGCTGTGGCCTCCCAGTAGTGGGGATGAAGGTAATTTCTGACTGATCTTATTTGAGAGGAAATTTGCTCCCAAAAGCTAACACAAGACATTGATAAAGTCCTTCTTAAGCACTCAAAGATCCCATGCAATTTCTTATGCAACAGCTGGCATGGGTTTACAATTGGAATAAACTGGTGTATAGCCCATGCTGTTGTAGTTGGCACAGTGATAGACTCTTGTCCTGGTTTGAAGGACAGGTGTCTCCCAGGGAAGGCAGGGACCTCCCTTGGAATAGGAAATGTAAACCCCTTCCCTCCAAATTATTGCAAATTTGAAATCAAGGGGCTCTCAGGCAAGGATATGGGAGTAGGAATAACAGTTCTTACTAGTATTTATATATATATTAAAGCAAGTGAACAATAACTAAATATAAACATTAATGGCAAAGCAGAGTCAGAAAGAACCCGGTCCCAGCCCTCTGTCCTAAGGTGCTTTCCCTTGGGTGCAGTGATGGTCACGGGTGGCGGGGGGGGTGG
>VZZY01012218.1:13473-24335 GCA_013400335.1 Eurystomus gularis
GGAGCAGCGAGCTGGGGCGGCAGGACGCCTCGGCAGGCGGGGGGTGCGAGGCAAAAGCCCAGAGCAGTGCCGAACGAGCGGCAGGGGCAGGGCTGCGGCAGCCCGGCTCCCGACAGAGCAGGGAGCAGAATCCCGGGCACCCCTCTGAGTAAGGCAGATGTTAATGCGGTCCCAGTCAATGGCTCACCTCGCGGCAGGAGAAGACAGCTCCGGGTGAAGGTCGGGGGGGAGAAAGAAGGCCGGCGACAGTAGCAAAAACATCGACCGTCCTCCTACAAAGCCCAGAGCAAGAGAGAGACAGCAGCTGACTCCGCCCCCCCTTTTATCAGCCCAAACCTAGAGGTATCTCTGTCTCCCCCACCAGGAGAAACTCTGACACTTTCTTCCCCAGGCCTTTGTTCTTTCTTAAGTATCCAGTCATTAGTATCCTAGTAACTTATGGGAAAAAATTCTATAGGTAAAAAGGAACAAACAGAAAGCAAATCTAACCCCCAACAACTCTGCACCTTTTTAACTCTTTGTAAAGCCAAATGACTCAGACTAGCAGCAGCGGGATGCCACTCTGAAGTGTAATTTTTTTATAACTTCTCTTTATTTTTTTGAATGTCAAAATTTATGACAATCACTAAAGCAGATTGATCAAACCATAAGCATAAACACACCACGATAGAGAAGTTGTTTTGCTGTCACCCCAAGGAAGCATCTATTTGCAAAGTACATGGCAATATCAAAGAGCTCTCTATTGATTAAACTTTGAAAATAAAATTGCACCACTTATCATACGCTGTTTGCAAAAACACCAATCATTACAATACTTGCATAAGCATACTGTGTCTTTCCCCTGAACTCGTTAAATTTATTACTGAGACTCTATCCTGAGCTGCCTACATGTGGAAAAAATTTCTTTCAGATAATACATTAACATTTATAACTAGTGTGCATGGTGCCATCTCAAAAAATAAGGGTCTTGTCAGCACTTCCAGTATAAGTCTCATTTCAGGGGATAGGGGAGGGAGTGGCAATGCTGTATTTCAGCTATTTTAAAAGACACCAACAAGAAGCCTGACACAGAAGTTGTCAATCTAATTGTACCTTGATAGGTGCATCTTTCACCTCCACATTCAGTATAAAAAATAGTGAAATTCTCAGTCCATCATTGTAAACTGCATGCCAAGCACTATGATTCTGCTTGTGCATACAGCATCCCACACAATGATAATTCTAGATCCAAACTTTCATATTACAAAAGCTTTTAAGGTATGGAACAAAAATCATATCACCACTTTCTCAAAGACATACTTGCACTCCATAGAAGAAAGAGATAAGCAAAACAATAGCTAACAATACAACTATGAGGGCTGGGTCCATGACTCATGTTATCAGATGTTCCTGCAGTATCAAAATACTAATAATATCGAGTACAAAAGTTAATGACAAAACGTGCAAAAGATAACAACTAAAAATATTTTATTGGGGGAGACATTTGTAGGTGTAATGCATCTGCCTTTGCGCCCAGTTCCACTACAGATACAGCATAAGTTGTGATTTGCAAAATGAGACACGTTAGCTGTTGATATTAAAGTATTCTGTCAAAAGAAAAGGTACTTATATCAGTAAAAAAAATATTACCTATCAGACTGCAAGCAGTTGTCATAAGGAAGGAGAAGCTTCAGAAAGCCACAACAGCTCTAAGAAAGTATTGCAATGCTTACACTTGAGACAATCAGGACCACCAGCTAGTTCATAGACAGATAGCTATAAAGGAATGGCTTCAGCCCCACATAATTCCAGGTGCATCCATATCACCAACTAGAAATAATAAACCCAAACACTTCTATCTGTGAAAGCAGCAGCAAGATTTCTAGTTAGAAAGCTCAAACGCTAACCAGTGCAGTGGTTGCAAAGTAAAAATACTCTGGAGCAAGTACATGCACAAATCACTGGTTTTGCCCTCAGTTTTCAAGATTCCAAGCCAGAGTTGATTACCAAAGCTGAATGAGCTGTTCTCTTCTCCTATCAGACTCACTTGTGGCTCAGTCATGAAGTGGACAGTAAAATCTCCTGCTGTGCAAAAAAATTTATTACTCCACAGACAAAAGACTGATAGATAGTAAAAAAAAAGATGCCATATAAAAGGTGAGCAGTTATTAATAAATTATACTATTTGCAATGGAAATAAATGCCACAACTGTTATGGGATATACGCACACACTTTAGATTGAGCCCAAATACTCTCTCCCTCTTGCCAAAGCTATTCCACTCCACCTGAAATCTAATGAACTAAAAAGACAACACACAAGAACAAGATCCCCCATGTGTGGCAGTTAGGACTCATACTTATCTATTGACTATTCAACAGATTCAGGTGTCCCCCTGGCATCCCCTGACATTTAGGCTAGGAGGGAGATGACCTAATATCTTCAGCATCCTGGACCACAATGACTACAATATAAAGCAAAAGTATTATCCTAACTTCTTCTCTTCCTATCGTCCTTTCAGTTAATGTGCCACACCGGGTGCTTCCCTGCTGTGCTTTGAAAGGTGTCCATCACGACAGAGATGGCTTTGAGGATGCCCAGGAAAACAACGTCAAACCCAGGCAAATTGTAATGTTAAAAAATGAGATAGCAAGCAATTTTAAGTATATCAGAAATTGACTATAGAATCATAATGGTTGGAAAGGACTACCAGGATCGTCAAGTCAAACCTTCATCTTAACATCTCTCTAACCATTAGACCATAGCCTCAAGTGCTACATCCACTCATTTTTTAAACACCTCCAGAGATGGTGGCTCCACCACCTCCCTGGGCAGTCTGTTCCAGTGCCTAACCACTCTCTCAGTAAAGAATTTCTTCCTAATATCTAATCTAAACCTCCCCTGACGCAACTTGAGACCATTTCCTCTCATTCTATCATGAATAATTTGGGAGAAGAGGCCAACACCAGCCTTGCTATAACCTCCTTTTAGGTAGTTGTAGAGAGCAATAAGGTCTCTTCTCAGTCTCCTCTTCTCCAGACTAAACAATCCCAGTTCCCTCAGCTGCTCTTTATAAGACATGCTTTCCAGACCCCTCACCAGCTTCGTTGCCCTTCTCTGGACCTGCTCCAGCACCTCAATGTCCTTCTTGTACTGTGGTGCCCAGAACTGGACACAGTAGTACTATCAACTACTGTCGACAGGGGAGAAGATTCTGAGTATGCCTGTTTTCTACCTTAGTACCTAAATCTCACCATAAAATGTCATATTAGGTATTTGAGATTTGTGTACGTTTGTGTGTAACTCCTCAAGAGCAGAAGTCAGATGAAATCTTGGCCCCATGAAGTCAAAGGGACATCTGTCAGTGCCTGAAGTCTAGGTCAGGATTTTATGTATGTTTGTGTTGTGCTTTGTGCAATAACAACTCAGGGAGCTACTTCAGATGCCAAATAAATTTTAAGGTTTCCCTGGAGTTTGGAATTCTTTATTCTAAGTGATTCTCCCCAACATATTAATGCAACCACCACTCTCATAAATTCTAATTGACTCATCAATTTCTTTTCATGCCACTTTGAGTTATATTTAATGCTTCAAAGTCATTATCTGTAACTGACCAGCCTCTGCAAAGAGAAATATTATAGGGTATTTTTCAGGTAAATTATTACCGCTCAGAGATACGAAAGTTTCTGGCTAAAGTGAAGTGGAAAAGACTGCAGGAAAGCAGGGAATATTTTTCTTTAGTCAAAAAAAGAAATCCTTAATTCTCAGAGATTTAACTTTTCTATCCTTGGAAAACCAGAGCAGAAATTATTTCTTCCTAAAAGGTACATCATTGGGCTGGTTTTGTTTTGTTTGTTCTGACTTGTTATACCCTCTTTTCAGAGATAAACTGCTTGCTTTTTCAGTGTAAACTTCTCTTTCCTCATGGTGACCTCTTAGCCTGCATTGTGGTGAGTGACTAGCCATAAAC
The DNA here is from genome assembly GCA_013400335.1 of Eurystomus gularis. NCBI lineage: Eukaryota > Metazoa > Chordata > Aves > Coraciiformes > Coraciidae > Eurystomus > Eurystomus gularis. The sequence continues at coordinate 17,422 of VZZY01012218.1, forward strand.
TAGCTTTACTTCTGAGACTAGAAACCACCATCTCAGTCCTGCAGCCTCTTTTGCACCTCCATAACTTCACACAGTGAAGCACTCACATTGAGCCTATGCAGAAACAAGACCTTGAAACAGTCCTGCAAATAATGGTGAGCGTCTGATGTAAGGAAAAACATTTTCAAACCATAGGGCTAATCAAATCCATTATTACTTGATATTGCAGGAGGCTGCAAACAACGCAAATGCGTAAGAACGTGTCCTTCTCCTGGCTCCTGACAGGCAGTTGGATGAGCAGCTAAAACACAAATTTGCAGCTTTAAGCCAAACTGTGATGTGGATTTTTCTGATAGATAACAGTGGGTGAGTGTCGTGGGTTGACCTTGGCTGGATGCCAGGTGCCCACCAAGCCACCCTATCACTCCTTTCCTCAGCAGGATGGGGTGGGTGGGGAGAAAATAAGATGGAAAAAACTTGTGGGTCAATCTAAAGGCAGTTTAATAAAGCAAAAGCAAAGGTTATGTATGAAAGCAAAGGAAAACTAAAGTTTTATTCTCTACTTCCCATCAGCAAGTGATGTCCAGCCACTTTCTGGGAAGCCATATGGTAAGCAATCTCCCTTTGGTCAGTTTGGGTCAGCTGTCCTGCCTATGTCTCCTCCCAAGATCTCGCCCACCCCCAGCCTACTGGTGAGGGGGGAATGTTGGAGAGACAGCCTTGATGCTGTTCAAGCACTGCTGACAACTGGTGTGTTATCAACAGCTTTCTAGCTACCAATACAAAGCACAGCACTATGAATGCTGCTAGGAGGAAAATAAATCCATCTCAGCCAGATCCAATACAATGAGGCCAGGCTGCAACCTTTCTTCTGGTTCAGGCAATTCTCAGTCACTTACTTCCACTGAAGAAGTGGGAAACTAAAATCCCCAATGGCCACCACCTCTCACCAAATCTGGTTCAAAATATATGTGAAGGGAGAGAACCTTGACAGACAGGCAAACATATACACATACTACGCACATACTAAAGCACAACTATTTTTCTGCAGGAAACCAGATGAAAAACACAAAAGCCAATGGCTGCCCAATTTTTTCTTCATTTGGCAACTGGTCACAAACATGTCATGGAATTAACGCAAAGAATTTTTGGGAACATGCAGAGTCTGGAGAAGCACTGGGTGTTTTTTTTTTTTTCTCCTCATCTCATTTTTTTCTGGAGCAAAACCAGAAATATGTGACCTCTGTGCATAATGACAACTCAATGACATGGCTCTCATTCTGAATGTGGAATATGAAATGCTCACCGAGAACTGCTCAAAAATAATCCTCAGGCCATGATTATTCATAGAAATTATTTGGTGAGTAATTTCAATTAAATAAATTCAAGGAATCAAGAAAAAGAGGCTAAACTAACAGAATGCATTATTTATGATGAATAATTCATTTGGAGGAACTTTCCCACACACACCATTGCAGAAAGCCAGCTCAAGGCACAGGGCACTGGAGTCCCACTTAAGCCCTATTTTGAGGTCTTAATTGGGAGCTTTCATGAATCACTCTGGGCTGGCCCTCTGCCCAGGACTGAATTTCACCCATTGCTCCTGCTCCTCACATATTACTTGATATGTCATTAGCACAGTGGGATTTGGATTCTTTCAACTTTACTGACATAAAAATAGTGATATGAAGAGATTTCATAATGTTACTTTTACTACTAATGAATAAAGGGAAGAAACTTCTCACATCAATACACCAGACTTGCAACAGTTAACATACATCACATCCATACATCAACTACATCATGCAAATATGAGCCCCATTACTAAGGCATGCCCATTCAGTAAAGCAAGAAGACCTGATAATTTCAACAAGACTCTCTGAGTTACTAAAAACACTTGTCTGCACTTGTGCTTGCATGGTAGGACATTTCCATTCACAGTACGTAATATATAGATTATGACTCTGAGGAAATCTGAAAAATTGCACTTATAAATAGCAGTGGTAAACATTACTGTAGACATTCATCCACTTGAAATGAAAGGAACAATAAATCCATTGTTGCTTTAAGAATGGAAAACAACATTTTTTTTTTCTCTCGATGCTCAGCAATGTCATCACAGAATATCTATTATCAGGAAGATTCATCTCACTGTTCCTATCATAGAAAAAGACACATTGACATGATGAAACAAAGCACTTCCAAAAATATTTAACCCACTCAATAAGACCTACGTGCATGCTTTTAAGTTAAACATTTGTTCAAAGATCTGATCCAAATCCCACTAAAATCAGTAGGAGGCCTTCAATTGACACCAAAGGGCTTTGAAGCAGACATATTACTTTGCTGAACAGGATGAACACATCCATAAATTTCAACTGTCTTACAGGACTTTGCTAGGTCCTATGCTAAAGGGGGTGTGTGTACACGGGGAGGGGAGATCTGTTTTTCTATGCAAGAAATAAAAAAAAAAAATGGGCTAAAGCTAAAAGTGCAGTCTTAATTAGAGAGTGGTGAGTCTGTCAGTATCCCCAGAGCACAGGCTACCTGGGATGCTTTTTGACAGCTCCTCTATTACATTTCCTGCTGAAACCAGTTTGACTGGTATTAAAACTCACAAAATTCACTTCTTATTTTAGAAAAGTTAGGATTCCACAATAATGATAAAACACATCAGAAATCGATAGTTTTACTGCTGTGTTTTGCACCACCAGCGTAAAATCATGCTGTGCTGTGAAAATACAGTTTACTCCAGATATACTGAAACAAATAATGATGAAGTCTCTTTGCAAAAAAATTGTGTTGCAGTTAGATAATGGGTCTCAAAAACGTGTATCTTTGGCCAGGGTCTGAGTCCTTGCAGGAAGCAGCAACAGAGACAAGAATTACAAAGCATGTTGATTTTAAGTCATAGTTCATTAAATTATTTTATTTATACAGTAGATAGTCATGATGTTTCAGCAAACAATATTCTAAAGTAGGCCATGACTCTCCATACGCTTGAATAGTTGAAGGAAATGGAGCTAAAATTTTCATCTGGAAACCAATCAAATTCATTACAGGTAATAGCAAAGGCAGTTAGTTACTGACTGCCAGCAAAAAGCAGCTCAGTAGAGTCACCACACACTCAGAAGCCACTGTCACTCAGGAGTGCCTCTGCTCACAGACTGGCACATCTACTGGCTCTACTTCCAAGGAGAATCACAAACATCTCTCTCCTCTGCTTCTCTTGGCATGCATTGCATCAGTTTGCTGTTGCTGGGCAGCGTGAGTGAGCAAGGATGGACACTGGGGCCACGGAGGGCAGAGCCTGCCAGCTCCTTCCTCCCTGTATTTCATTGCTCTCCCTCCTTCACTTGTCCCTTGCCTGTTCCTTGCCCAAAGAAAGCAAGTGAAAGCCAGAGCTCGTCTTTCAGCCTCTGCTTTACAGCACACTTACCAGTGTTGCTGGATGAGATAAAACCCTGGATTACAAGTAGCAATTATTTTGCATACCGCTCACTGCTAAATCTGGAAACTGTTTATCTCCTTAATAATTACTTTTAAGTGAGGCACAAAAATATCCGACACAGTACAGGAAAGATTCCAAACATGTACATACTCATGGAGGGAGAATGTTTCCAGCTACAAATAGGCATGTATACACACACATGGGCATACAGAGAAATATCCCCTTGGAAAGCAAGAATATATAGGGTACTTGTTGAAAAGTAATGATGATTATCTCAGAAAGCTAAATGTTGACATGGAGTAAGCATCTCACATTGTGCAGTTCAGGATCACAGGATGAGGAACACATGAGATCACTAAACATCTAGATTTACAAATTCCCACTTTTTCACTACATCAGTCATCATGTTTTATTCACAAAAATCAATATTGGCATACTACATTAATAAATCCCTCCTTATCCACCACCACCACCCAGACTACCTTGATAGTTTCTAAAGATGAGTAAAACTAAAATCCTGCCCTCTATCTAATTCACAGATATTTTTCCTTAGTTTCTTGCTGCATTCTTTTCATTATTCCATGAGGCTTAGTGGATATATTTGTTCCTTCTATCATTTATATACAGAGAAGCAGAAACAGTTAAACTGACAGGTAAAGATGCACATGTAGTTTAGCATCCATCTGCAGATGCAATGTGGAGAAAGAAATGATCTCCACATTTCCAGACTTATTCTCCTCCTTGATATTTACTCTCAGAGAAGGACAACAGCATGATGTGCACTAAGCAGGAAGGGTAATGATCTCTGCCAAATTTTATGTGCTTATGCTTCATGCTGTGGTCTGGCTTTTTTTTTTTTTTCTGCCAGCAGGTAGATGAAGTGGTGGCTTTAGGACTACGCAGGAGCCAAGAGCTACTTTGGCATATGGACCACCATAGGACTAACACAGACTATTTGAAGTCGGTTAAGGCTGGTATCAGGCAAGTATTTAGTTCACACTTGCTCTGCAGCAGTCTGGGAGTACTCCCATGGGAAACAGGTATGGGATAATTAAAGACTCTTAAGCCAGAAGACAAGGATATTACAAGGGTAAAAATTTCAAACTGAAGGTAGTCAGATACAGAGCTGTAGAGACAGCATAATTTTTACCTGTGGGAGATGAAAGCTATTGGAACAATTTACCAAACATTATGGCAGATTTTCATCATAGGCAACTGCTAAAATATGCCTGGATATGTTATTGGTTTTTCAGGTTTTTGGTTTTCTTTTTCCTAGGAAATATGATCTAGTTTAAGCAGGAATTAATTTCAATTTAGCTGATGGCCTGGGTTATACAAGATCCAAAAGTCACAATGGTTCCATTAAGTCTTATCATCTATGAATCTGTAAGTTTATGAATCTCTACTCAGTTTTTATAACTTTGCTCTAAAAAGGAGGATGAAAGAACACAGCAAAGTATTGGGGGAAAAAAAGAAACCTTCACCATGCTTACAAATCAGGCGTAACACTGATTTTTCCCAAACCCTTATAGACTGCTGTATCAACCTGCCTCCTGGCCTGTCATTCCTGGAGGCTCCTAGATAGCCACAGCCTGAAAAAATGTTCCCGCATTCAACATGCAAAATAAAAAGGCAGTAAAACAGGTGGGGGAAAAAAAAGCTGTTCTTTTATACTCTGTGCTTTTAATTAAAGGGATTATAAAACACTTCGGGCATGCTGAGAAATCATGACTTTGTTCCTAAATAAAAAGCTGTAGCTATTTTTTTTTTTAATCCTTGTTCCTCCTCCTACAACAGTGGTTATTATATGCATGCATTTGCAGCGTAATAGAATCAGTATCATCTCTGTGTCTTATTACTGTTGCAATCCCCTAACATGCTGTTCCTTCCATCCCACATGAATCTGGTAATTACTGCTGAGGCATGCCATGCATAAGCTTTCCCTTCCAAGGCAGCCTCCCAGCTACCACAAACACATTTCCTATGTCCTAGCAAACACAGGCAAGTGGGACAGTGGATGTCGCCCCATGAGCCAAATTCCAGGATGTCATCATCCTTGCTCACCAGAAAGCTGCACATCACTAGAACTCACAGACATGAGACAAGTGTACGCCATGAGGTGAGAGAAAAATGCATTGGACTTACTTCTGCCTTCAGTTTTTGCTGTGTGTTGGCGCGAGCCCTGTGAGCGCTGGCAACGCCGTGCAGGGCTGCTCAGGTGAGACGCGCTGAAGGCAGGTTGCAGGAGTATGTGTGTGCCTCTGGGCATGTGTCACTGTAGGCAGGTGTGCGTGTGAATGCGCTCCCTTCAGAAAAACAAAACAAAAGATCGACTTGGGTCTACTTTTACCTTCTCTTTTTAGGCTCATGCCCCTATACTGTGTTAGAAAGATCTGAAAATAAGAATTGCTGTGTTCCGTAACTAGTCCCATTTTGCTCCCTGAACACCATATTCTAATGTTTAAAACAGAAAACAAGCAAAAAAAAAAATCTCACAGCATAATAATCTGGCTGCTGGTGTATTAGTGTTGTAAAGCTCCAGATTGCTACACACATTTTTCCTGATCTTAGCAATTTTTGCTCCTGAATTCACCTGGATAAAGAAACAGAGGAGCTCTGAGCGCATTTCAGAATCTAAATCTTGTTGAAATTCACAAAGTACCACACCGAAAGCATGCTCCCGTGTGGGATGCTCCTGCTTTTTCCACAGCCTCTCCCAATTTTAGATAGGGAAGTTGCAGCAACTCCAATCCCGAATGCAAACTGTTCCTGTTCAGCAGCACTGCAAAGACACCCCACATCCCTGCTGGCTGCTGCTGCACGCTGCCTTTCCTGGTCACAAGCCCCTCATCAGAATAAACAATCTATCTCTGCTGCTCCTAAAATGTGGGCTCTGATACGTAACAGCTAAAGAGTAACACAAGATGACAGTACCACTTTTTGCCGATTCCGGCACTCTTTTGGCAGCAAACCTCTACGTTCTAAAGACTACGTGAAGTGTGTGTGCAGCTGCTTGTAAAAACCGGGTAACAGTGCGCCCTGCCATATCAGCCCTTTATAAATTCATTATGGGGTCTTCCCCCGCCCCCCAGGGTGAACCCAAAGGCTTACTTTCCAGTGAAGAGCAGCCGGCCTTTCCCGTCAGAGGGACCTGTGCCCAGAGCGCGGTGCTCGGGCGGTGACCCGAACACCTTGTGCTCTTTCAGGGCAGCCGAGCTCGGTGCCCTAACGCCGCAGCTCGGCAGCGGGACTAGTCTGGCCGCTGCGAATGACCCCGTTAGATGCGGGCTTAGCTGCTCAGCGCTCGGCTGGGCTTCCCCCGCTCTCGATGTTGAGGGCGCGGATTTAGGGACTCGGGGCCAAAAATCCTCCGGACCCAGGTAAATCCGCTTTTACCTTACTCCCCTCCCCGGCTCCGGGTCCCCGCGCTGTCCGGGGCGCGGCTGCCGGTGCTGTCGGAGCGCCGCCGGCACCAGCAGCCGAG
>VZZY01012218.1:24784-51227 GCA_013400335.1 Eurystomus gularis
CGGGAGCGCCGCGGCCGGAGCCGCTCTGATGGCCGGTCGCCGAGGGGGAGGCGGCGGGCGGAGGGATGGGGCGCGGAGGGCGGCGTTGGGGCCCCCGGGTTCCGGAGGGTTTCCCGACGGGGCTTCCCCCACAGCAGCTCCGCAGGCGCTCTCCGAGAGGAAAAGGGGGAGGGATTTCGGAGGAGTTTTGCGGGTCGCCGCCTTGCCGCCCCCCTCCCTCCTAACCTTGCAGCCGCTCTGCCCTCCCCTTGCAGCCTCAGGTTCTGGCCGTTTTCACTGGGGATTTCCTCTCTCTCTCTCCTTACCTGTCTCAAAAGGTTTGACTGTAGCTACCGAAGCGGGGATCGACGGCGCATAAAGATGCTGAAGGGTGTTTGGTTGCTCAGTTTGTTAACAGTGGCTGGGATCTCACAGACAGAGAGTCGCAAACCTGCCAAAGACATTTGCAGCAAGAGCCGCTGCCCTTGTGAGGAGAAGGAGAACGTGCTGAACATTAATTGTGAAAACAAAGGATTTACAACGGTCAGCCTCCTCCTGCCACCACCATCGAAGATCTACCAGCTGTTTCTCAATGGAAATGCGCTGACCCGCTTGTTCCCCAATGAGTTTGTCAACTACTCCAATGCTGTGACCCTCCACTTGGGCAACAACGACATGCAGGAGATCCGTACAGGGGCCTTCAGTGGCCTCCGCACCCTCAAGAGGCTGCACCTCAATAACAACAAGCTGGAAGTGCTGAAGGAGGACACGTTCCTGGGCTTGGAGAGTCTGGAGTACCTGCAGGCTGATTACAATTACATCAGTGCCATTGAGGCAGGGGCCTTCAGCAAGCTGAACAAGCTCAAGGTGCTGATTCTCAATGACAACCTCCTGCTGTCCCTGCCCAGCAATGTCTTCCGCTTCGTGCTCCTCACTCACCTGGACCTGCGGGGGAACCGGCTGAAGATGATGCCTTTTGCTGGTGTGCTGGAGCATATTGGAGGCATCATGGAAATCCAGCTGGAGGAAAACCCTTGGAACTGCACCTGCGACTTGCTGCCACTCAAGGCCTGGCTAGATACCATCACCGTGTTCGTGGGTGAGATAGTCTGTGAAACCCCCTTCAGGCTTCATGGGAAAGATGTGACCCAGCTCACCAGGCAAGATCTCTGCCCTAGGAAAAGCTCCAGTGATTCAAACCAGAGGGAAAAACACCCTGTCCTCTCAGACCCACACATCTCAAGGCTATCGCCCACAGCCAACTCTGCCATCAATCCCACCAGAGCCCCAAAAGCCAGCCGGCCACCCAAAACTAGGAACCGCCCCACACCCCGTGTCACTGTGTCGAAAGACAGACAAATATTTGGACCTATCATGGTTTACCAGACAAAGTCTCCTGTGCCCATCACATGCCCAGCTGGCTGCATCTGTACTTCGCAGAACTCAGACAATGGCTTAAATGTGAACTGCCAAGAGAAAAAGATAAGTAACATCTCTGATCTCCACCCTAGGCCAACCAGTCCAAAGAAACTTTACCTTACCAGTAACTATCTGCAAGTCATTTATAGAACCGATCTCATAGAGTACAGCTCTCTGGATTTGTTACATCTAGGAAATAACAGAATTGCTGTGATACAAGAAGGTGCCTTTACAAACCTCACAAGTTTACGTAGACTTTATCTTAATGGCAACTACCTTGAGATTCTGTACCCATCTATGTTCGACGGGCTGCACAGCCTGCAGTATCTCTACCTAGAGTACAATGTCATTAAGGAGATCCTGCCGCATACCTTTGATGCTCTGAGTAATCTTCACCTGTTATTTCTCAATAACAATCTGCTCAGATCCTTACCGGACAATGTCTTTGGTGGCACTTCCCTCACCAGACTCAACCTTAGAAACAACCATTTCTCACACCTGCCTGTGAGAGGAGTCTTGGACCAGCTCTCAGCTCTAATTCAGATAGATCTCCAGGAGAACCCTTGGGACTGCACATGTGACATCCTGGGGCTGAGGAACTGGATAGAGCAAGTCACTGACCAGAACAACCAGCAGTCCAATCCCGCTGTAGTTATCAACGAAGTCATATGTGAATCTCCCACCAAGCACTCTGGAGAGCATCTGAAATTCCTGAGCAAAGAAGCCATCTGCCCAGAGAACCCCAGTTTGTCAGATTCTTCGCTCTTCTCCATGAACCAGAACACAGATACACCCCATCTCCATGGTGCCTCGCCCAGCTCCTACCCAGAAATACACACTGAAGTTCCACTCTCTGTCTTAATTTTAGGCTTGCTGGTTGTGTTTATTTTGTCAGTCTGTTTTGGTGCAGGCCTGTTTGTCTTTGTCCTTAAGCGCCGTAAGGGGGTGCAAAGCATGCCCAGCAGCACAAACAACTTAGATATAAGTTCATTTCAGCTCCAGTATGGGTCTTACAACACTGAGACCCACGATAAAACTGAAGGACACGTTTATAACTACATTCCTCCTCCTGTTGGACAGATGTGCCAAAACCCCATCTACATGCAAAAGGATGGGGATCCAGTTGCCTATTACAGGAATCTCCATGAGTTTAGCTATAGCAATCTTGACCACAAAAAGGAAGACCCTGCCAGTCTTGCATTTACAATCAGTGCAGCTGAATTACTGGAAAAGCAATCCTCGCCAAGGGAACCAGAGCTTCTGTATCAAAACATTGCAGAAAGGGTCAAGGAACTTCCCACCGGAGGATTAGTTCATTATAACTTTTGCACCTTACCCAAAAGGCAGTTTGCCCCTTCATATGAATCAAGACGCCAAAACCAGGACAGAATAAATAAAACTGTTTTATATGGAACTCCCAGGAAATATTTTGCAGAACAGTCTAAACCTGAGCATCCTTTACTCCAAGGAAAGCTACAAACAGAACCAGACTACCTCGAAGTTCTGGAAAAACAAACTGCAATCAGTCAGCTGTGAGGGGGGAGGTGGGAGACAAAGGAAAATTTTTAAATGAGCTCAGCATCACATTTGATTGAGTCTGAACTCAGTGCTGATGCCATCTATGGCATTCCCAACATTACCACTTTTTAAATTAGAGAGTGAGAGAGAAATTGAACCCTTACAGCATAGCAGGGACCTGGTGTTGCTTTTGCAACACTCCCTTTAAGTTATTTCTGTATCTCTCTCCTTTTGACCCTTCTGTAGGAATTGTCACTGCAAATGTATGTTTCTGTAATAGATATAGCATAATTCTTTTTGATTTGGAAGGAAATGAGAAAAGGGGTCTTTGGGTTTTCTGTTGTTTGGGTTGGTTTTTTTTTTTCATTTCAAAGTGGAAACTTAATGTATTATGTAGAAGATCTCCAGAGATCTTTTTTCCTGGACTATGACTTTCTTTTGTAAATAATAATATACAGTACTGCTGTTTCAATTACCAAGTATAGCCACTGGGCGTCACTTTTTTTGTGTTAAAGTGCCTTTGCACTTTAAGTACATTATTACTTAATTGTTGCTCTTAGGTTTGATAAATTGAACCTATTTTAATGTGTTGTATTTTTGAAATTAAAAAAAAATTGTAAAATAGATCTATATGTCAGATGCATAAATCAGAAGGTTTGACTTATAGGAAAGCTGCCCTTCTTTAAAAAGAATCTAATTCTAGGACCTTACTGAAATGTAAATTATTGGGGTTTTTTTCCCCTCTTAAGTTTGTTTAGAGTGATTCACTGAAATCAACTGAGAGGATTTAGCAATGGACTAGAGGTTATCAAATACCTCAGCTGGGAGTAGCAGCTCATTAATAAAAGACGTTTAACACAATGTCATAGTGAACTGAACAATTAATGTCCTTCTTAATGCATTGCGTTGAAGCTCTAACACAGTAATGTTCAGTGGTTTAAGATTATTTTCATACTTAAGAGAACATTACTCATAATATTTTATGCACTAAATTAGGTATTTTTATACACTTTACAACAGATTTTATATTTGTAACTTTTTTGGACTGAAATTAACACGTCCTTTTCCTGCCCGATAAGTCTTTTTTTGTAAGCAGGGACACCAGCAGGGGTCATCCCACACCTCATTAAATCTATTAACATACAGGCAAATAAACCTATGCCAAACATAAAGTGTAAACCTGGGTCTCTGGAGTCCTCCAAATCAAGGTAGCAGAAATCAGTATGTGCATCACAGTAGCTTCCAGTAGCCTGAACTATGTCAAGTTTTCAGTCTCTTAAGTAATGTTGCAATAATTCTAATCTACTTGAGAAAACTACTAGTAAGTTCAATCTCTTAAATTTAAAAAAATGTTTTAAGTTAACTGAATTCTATCCTCAACATTGGTTTTCCTAAACCATCCATGAACAAGCACAGTAAGTCTTCTCCTTTCCCTAACTCAGGCCTGTTTTACTTCAAGCCTTGCGTTATCAACTTCAATTTACATTTCCTTCCTGGAGAGTATTGAAACCATTTTTATTAACAAGTATACAGTCAAACTTTATTAAGCCTTATTAGCTTCTAAATATTTTTTAGATGCAAACATTATTGTGCAATTTAAACAAACAGCCCTTATTTACAACAAAACCAGTTTTGTTTTGTCTATTGTAAATCCTTATGCAACTGGGATGGTGATCTGCATATAAAGTAGGCCAGGCTTTTCAATTCCTTATTAAAGCAATTGATGGCGTCTGAAAGAAGCACACTGTTTCCTTTTCATAAATAGGTTACTGCACATAATAATCCTTTATTATCATGCAGAGATTGAAGTGGCCTCTGCTGACTGATATTAAGAGCTTTACTATAGTTAATACAGTATCTACAACTTTTAGAAATATTCAGCAATAGCATTTGAGCTATAAATAACTATAATCAATGTTGTTCCAACCAGGACTTTGCCAAAAGGAAGTTTTATATTTAAGAGCTAAAGAGGCTTTGCACGTATGTTGCCAGATATCTGAGTCACTCAGTAAACTGTCTTCTAATGATTTATGTGACATCCAAGTACATTAATATGCTAACATGTCAATTCTTTATGTTTAGACTCCATAGCATCTATGGATGTTCATTAGATCAGGTTTAAAACTGAAGTGCTACAATGAACTACTGAAGAATCAGTCTTCAAAATGGTCTCAGTTCAAGGAGGAGGCGAAATGGTATCACGTTAGTTGAACGTGGAACGTTTGACTGGAATAGCATCCATCTTTGAGTGAGGTACTTGTTTGAAAGCTTCTAGTAGTGATTGTCTTATTTGGACTCCTTGCCCTGGGTAATTAAAAGCATGCATTACTGAAACCCTAAGAAAAGTACAAGTATTATTTTAAAGTAAAGTTATTAACTCTTTCCAGGTATGATTTTAGTATTGCCTGCAAAACAAGTACCATGTTATATCTGGCACTCTAGAGGCCAGGATATTATTATATAATATTTTCTAGTGAACCAGAGTCAATTACAGGTTTTTTGCTCAGAAAAATGCCGATTTTTCCTACAAAACTGTTTTCTGTTTTCTAGTGTTTGCAGACAACAGAGACAGGGAATTGATTCTTTTAGTAACTCTTATCCTGTTTAGCTTTACTGCTTCACTCTCAGACTACGTTACCATGTTTGCTTTGGTAGCACAGACATGTTTTACAGAGGTTGCTGTTGCTTTACAGTTCCTTAGCCTTACTAGTGGCATTTATTTAGTGACTAGATTTTATTTTGCATCACCAGTGCCAACTTAAAAATCATTGTTGCTGTAGATCATTCAGGTTTGTTTTTATACCCTCCAGCTGACATCTGTTAAGCACCTCTTTTCATAGTGTGTCTAGGTGAAAGCGAAGGCGATTTTTTTTTTTAGTTACGCTTAAAGAGATTTGTTTAACAGGGAAAGTGTGTCGGCAGCTGCTGTGTTGATGGTCTGTGCATTCCTTTAGCTGTACAGCCCTGGAAGCTGCTGCTTGTTAGGGGAGAGCTTCTTGCCTGAGTAGTGGCTGGATAATGAGTCTGAAAAAATTTTCCTTCATAGTTTGAGAAGTTGAATTGTGAAATTATGTAACCCGGTTAGCAAAGTATTTTTTTCCCAATAGTTTTCTTTCTTCATAAGTTTTCTTTTGTGAAAGTGGGCATAATGACCTTTACAGAAATAGTAACAGTGCAGACTGAAGTACTGTTAAAACTATGTAGTTATCTCCAGTGAAAATAAGGTGCAGTACACTTCCAATGCATGAATACGTATTTGAAGAGATCTTTCTGTGTAAGCATGAAGTAAATGATCTTAGAAACTGGATTTCAATAAGGAACTTCAATGGCAAAATGGAGAGAGATGCTAACCTTACACTCCTGTGCCCAGATTGCCCTACGGTTCCTGTCTCCTGGGATGATGCTGTGGCTCTGCTAGCAATAGAACACACCCAGAGGATGACAAGTTCATTGCCTTTCCTTTTTCTCCCCACAAAACAAATGCCGCTTTTTGCAGGAGGGTCCGTACTTTCTATCTTGGTTCTCAAGTCTGCTGCAGAGCCATTCAAAATGCCCATTAGTAGTCCTCATTTCTGCAGTCTCTCTCTTCCATCAGATTTTATCTTTTCATGTTCCAGCATTTGCTTAGTTCCTACCCCACTTTCATTATCAGCTTCTCTAGCCCTCACTGTAATGCTCCAACCTTTCACCTCCTATCTGTCCCCCTGGGCTCTCCTTTTCTTCCCTAGCTAGCTCTGGAGGACCTATTTCAGCCTTGAAAGGAACTGATGTCCCTGTTCCACTGAGAACTCAGATCTTACCTCCTCCGGTGCCATTGCTGAGTAGCCTCAGCACACAACTCAGACTGGTTGTGTAGGGTGCCTAGAGTAAATCGCAAAAACCAGATCATTCAAGGGTGATTTATTCCCTCTCAAAATATATGACATGAATCGGGCTACAGATATGCTTGCTTTTTTTCCAGTGACTCTAGAGAGGACAGATGATGAGCACTGATTAGATAGCCAATTCCCGCATAGCTGCAGTCAGCTCAGCCAGATCACTTTCATTATGTTCTCTGTGGAGTTTATAGCCTGCTTTGGTCAAAGGCACTGGCTTTTTATAGCACCTTCTTGTGCTGATAGAGAACTACACGGTAGGGTTTAGCTTGGTTTTCTTTTTCTTCCCATCAACACTCGAGTTTGTAAAATAAAAATCAAACTTTTTTAAGTTATAAGCTGTAATTAGTAGTGTCACAATAAGGATACCAACAAGTTAAACTGCCTAAATAAAAGTCTTAGGGAATAGTGATCTTGTATAGAAATACAAATGCCATAATTCTAAACTGCTCATGAGTGAAATGAGATACTGGAAATGTTAATTGAAACTACTTAGGCTCTTACAGGCTAATCACTGATACAGTTTGTGATTTTTCATATTACTGTTTTTTGCAGACAGTAAATGTCATTTAACAGAGAAAGAAGAAAAAAAGCCTTATTTTCCAAAGTCTCCCCCCAACTGTACAACTCCAAAGCAACAGATAAATTAACTTATGCAGATGATGTGACATTTCTTGTATTTTTCCTTTCACTTTTTCAAAGTGTTCTGTAGAGAAGTACAAAAGTTATTCTTTTCTAAGAGGATCATTAAGTCTGTTTGGATTATTGATCTCATAGCTTTTCTGGGCACAAGGCCAATCATTTTGACTGAGGTTTTTAATCCTAGCTAATGAGGGAGGTGGATTAATGAGAAGGGTTTTGTTGTTCTTTGTTATTGGAGGGTTGGTTGGATTTTTTTGAACCAGTAGATTGACATGTTTATGAATACAGATGAATAGATCATTTTGAATGAAAGAAATGTTGGAGCTGCAATCAGAGATGCAGTCATTCTAAAGACCAAATAGACTCAAGAGTATGAGTGAAGTTTGAAAAACAAGACATCATAAGACTGGTTTTCTTCCTGAGATCACAAACACTGAGGGCCCCCATTTGAGTACAGCAGCGGCTTTTGTTACATGCTGTTAAGCATTTGGAGGGATGAAATTAGAGGCCAGATGCACCTCCCGTTATCTTTCAGGGTGTTCTGGTAACTGAAGTGTTCAGAATTTGGTTTTCATCTTTTAATTGTTACTCTATTTCTGCATGCATCTGTATTACTACTGATAATGCACTATGCTTGAAAAAATAATCAAGGTGAAGTTTGGAAGAGTAGAGCTAGTTGCAGTATTTCCAAATCTTGATAATCTCTATTTTTAAAAATACAGTGAATTAACCATTTGTGTAACTCATGCCATAGTCTTCTAATTTCTGAGGTCCTTTGTAAAAACTAACTTTTCAGCAAACTGTTCAGATCAATGCATGTGGCTCGTTGCAAAACAAGAGCAATGCAAAACGTTTTTGCTGATCTTAAAAAGGAAGGTGGCACTACCGTTGAGAAACGGAGATAATGTAAATCCATATTTGCAGCATAACAGAAAATACAACAGCATTATGAAGTGTCTGCAATACGATGTCAAGATTCTTTATGGCAACAGAACAAGTACAGATTTGCATCTTAGCAACACAGATTACTTGTATCTCCTTTTCTCACCCTGTGCGTGCATTGCTCCCCAGAGCCAGAAGTGTTAGGCACCAGTTACCGTCTGAGTAGGAGGCAGTGCAGCCATTTTAAGAATGCTGCCTGTGTTGGAAGAAGCACAGCTAATGTCTATAGACCTGTTGCAGTTATCTCCTCTTGAGATAAGACCTATTTCCATACAAAAGCCTGGAAAAAAATCCCCTTGAGATCACTGATAATATGACAGTCTATTTTAAGACATCTTGATTTTTGCTCCTAGAGCCTCTCATATGAGTGGCAGAGGAATCAGAGTTGAGGCAGTTTTTTTCCCATGCTATAAACTTTTTTCCTTCTCCCCAGGGATTTGTTACTGACTTTGCACAATGCCAGTATCTTAGCTGGACAGCTAAAATGAACAGGAAATTTTTAGAGAATTGTGAAAATGTTATGACTATGTAAATTCTATTCTAAGCACAAAAGAACAAACAACATAATACTGAGGCCAAGATGTCACAGAGGCTTTTAAAAAATTAAAGATACAGCCAAATCTGAGCAATTCGGTTGTAGATGCAGAGTACCTTTGTTAGCTTAACACCTCAGTGGCTGCAGGGGAGTCCCCTGGGACTGGCATCAGAGAAAAAAACCTCACCAAATACAGGAAGTCATGGAACTCACCGAAGTGTGAGTGGCAGAGAGAGAAAAATGGTTATGTCCTCTTACCATCACTTAAAATGCCATTTGGGAGTTTTCCAGACTGAAGGCTCATTCACATAAATCTGAAGTCAGCATACTCCAAGTTTATATCTGAGTCACCAAGTATCAGCTTTTCAGTAATGCTCGAGTACTCCATGATGTAACCTTTTGGCTTAAAGTGTGGCCAAGATCTTACCTGGTATCATATCTCCTGCTCCTGGGAGGGTGAGATTTTGCTTGGAATCTCAACTTTATTACATCTCTGCTGAATTTTAATTCTTTATTATTCCTGACTGTATTCTTGCTATGGAGGGCAAACAGAATCTGTTCAGCTAAGTCTTTGGTTTACCTTTATCTTCTATATAAGTAGCCAAGTTCCTCAAGTACCAGGACAGCTGAGACTTAAACTGCTCAGAAGAGTTTCAGAAACTCAATGATCTACTCAAGTGAGCAAAGCATTACCAAAGCTTCACTGCTCCCATAGCATCTGCTGTGATCTGCTGAGCTGTTGCTTTTATTCAGATGTATTCCAACTTCAAACACATACACACTAATAAGTAACTATGGAAAACCTTATAATATTCATCTTACATGCTTACTTTCAATAGAAAAAAGAGATGGGGTTAGAGGTTGAGAAAAGCCTTTCAAATTTTCTGAGATTTTTTTTTTCTGAAGGTTTCAGAGGGGCTTATTATGATTATTAGTGAATTCTAAGATGACTGTGTTCTTTTGCCTTTTATGCAAAATAGTGGGGGAGAAGGGGGGGAAAGATAGATTATAATTATTTTAACTGTCAAGATGTTAAAAGGAGACTAGCAAAAATCTAAGGATTTCAGCACTCATAATTCAAAGGTCTTACACAAATGCCTATTTTTCGTGGAACATCTAAAGGGAAATGGTACATAGACTGCTTTTCTAATGGTTAAGGGAACTGGACAGGCAATTCTCTTGGACAGTTGAGAAACCCCATCCTCAAAGTTGTATCAGGTTTACTGCAATTCAGACATAAGCATGGCTCATGTGGAAAGACAATGATGGTGAAAATGCTTAATGCTACAGTTCACACTTTAATTAGCGGTATAGTTTTTAGCTTATGTTTTCTGAGACACTGTTTACCATCCCATCTAACTCATAAGCTACTTACCAGCACCGAGTGGATAATTCTTGTTTATTAATGTGGTCTTCTTTTCCGTAATGCAATATTTACAAATTTGTTTAATGTTTTCCATGGCTTCCTGTTGTTCTCCAAATAATGCATGGGAATAATTCCTAGCTGTAGAGTCCTAATGGATAATTCATAGTGAATGCCTAAAATTAACTACCAAGGACTTTGTTTACACTATTGTATTACTTTATTTATTTGCTTTAGATAGGGAGGCAGTGGGCCTAGTTAAGAGCTCATTTGCTGGGAGTTGAGAAATTACTGTTCTCTTTTTAGTTCTGCCACTGACCTTGCACAAGGCATACCTGTGTCCCCATGCTTTAATTTCTGCATCATTAAATGAGGAGGATGATACTTTCTGCCTTAGTGTAGTGAGATTTACTGATGAGAAAAGTTAAGTATAATTGTTTTTCAAAGCCAGTGCTTATGAATTTAAAGATTCATCCAAATACAGGAATCGTCTACTGCTTCTTTCCCCGGCATATGTTATCCTGATCTATGAATATGATGTGTACTTTTCAGATTTAGTTTGGTTTTCCATTAAGATTACCTTGTACAGGGAAAAAATACTGTCTCTTTGTAAAAGGAGATGGCATGCATGGAATGAAATGGGAAAAAAAAAGTGCTACAATTTGTTTTCAAACAGTTGAAAATGCACAGTATCCCATATCCTAGATTTTCCCTTTCTGGCTGAGTAGAATCACCTTGTCTGATTCTGTCCTATGGAATCCTTTCAGCAATACTTCTTAGCATACTAGTTATTTTTTATTCACCTTTTTTCTGTATGAAGTCAGCTTGGCTATTGCAGACAGCTTTTATGCTAGTAAGTAAGTGAGCCAAAAGAGGCTCTGAGTGGCAGATAGCTGCTGAAATAAGAACCTGGCACTCTGGGGAGAGAAAGAAATTCATTCAACTTTCCCTTTCTGTCTCTTCTCTGTACTCTGTAACCTCTCCTTCTTTCTACTCCATAGTTACTGTAGTAATTTTCTTGCCCACTGAATGCAGAGTGTGGGCATATTTGTCAGTATGATAGCTCAGCTACATACTGTAAAGTCCTACTATTTCTGTTGGAAAGCCAACTGTCTTCCACAGACACTCTTCCAGAATGTATGTGGACAAGTCATGCCAAGCAATCTGAGGATGCTTCCATGCAACAGAGAGATGAGTTGTAAATGCAAGACTACATGCTACAAGAATCTATGGCGGCATATCCATTCATAGCAACAGAGTCACAATTTCACCTCCATTTTTAAACTGGCTTTTAAAATTCATTCACTGGCTAGGCATGTTACTCTGGTTTAGGTTTAGATTTTGTGCCCATCTAAATTTTGAGTCTGCTAAGACTGATGCTCTCACCTGCATTGCTAATTCATAAAATGGCACACATGAACAATTGTTCCTGGTTTCTAGACTGTAAAGGACAGGGGGTTATTTTGGGCTGGATGTGGTAAGTGTTCTGATCCTATGCACAATTTTATACTTCTAGATAACTGGCCGTTGTTTAGAGGCTATTTATATAGAACCTAAGATATATGGTACACCACAAAATATTTTTAGCAGTGTAGTATAAACCATCTGTCTTGGACCAGCAGAAGTACTTCAAAAGAAGTAGTTCAAATACTCCTTCAAAAGATTTGGTCTCTTTAAGTTCTGGGAAAAATCTCGATCAAGGAATGTAAACATTCAATGATTCTTTTAATGTGTTCATCTTAGAGATCTGAAGCGTTAACTTTTCTGTCCTGAGAATAACAGAGGTTATTATTTAAGTAAGGGTACCTAGATCCTCAGCTGCTGTAAATAGTGTTTAGCTCCATAAACACCCCTATAGTGTTTTATTGTAACTGAGGATGCACACACTTTGTTTTGTGGACCTCTTAAGCAGTAAACATTTATACCAATAATGCATCAGCACCATAAGCAATGTACTCTGTTGTTCACTTCAATTTCACTGCTTTAGAACCAATACAATTTGCCACTGTTTGGGAATTTTTTAGTCACATTTAGAATCATAGAATGTTTTGGGTGGGAAGGGACCTTTAAAGATCATCTAGTCCAGTCCCCCTGCAGTGAGCAGGGACATCTTGCAATTAGATCAGGTTGCTCAGAGCCCTGTCCAACCAGACCTTGAATGTTTCTAGGGATGGGGCATCTACCACCTCTCTGGGCAACCTGGGCCAGTGTTTCACCACCCTCACTGTAAAAAATGTCTTCCTTCTATCTAGTCTAAATATCCCTCTTTTAGTTTAAAACCGTCATCCCTTGTCCTGTCGCAACAGGCCCTGCTAAAAAGCCCCTCCCCATCTTTCTTAAAGGCCCCCTTTAAGTATTGAAAGGCCACAAGAAGGTCTTCCTGGAGCCTCCTCTTCTCTAGGCTGAACAAGCCCAACACTCAGCCTGTCCTCATAGCATAGGTGTTCCAGCCCTCTGATCATCTTCATGCCCTTCCTCTGGACCCGATCCAACAGGTTCATGTCCTTATGCCAGGGGTCCTCAAACTTTTTAAACAGGCGG
Source organism: Eurystomus gularis (assembly GCA_013400335.1). Classification (NCBI taxonomy): domain Eukaryota; kingdom Metazoa; phylum Chordata; class Aves; order Coraciiformes; family Coraciidae; genus Eurystomus; species Eurystomus gularis. The sequence continues at coordinate 37,599 of VZZY01012218.1, forward strand.
CCAGTTCACTGTCCCTCAGACACTGTCGGGGGCCGGACTATAGTTTGGAAAAAAATGAACAAATGCCTCTGCACACTGCACATGTTTTATTTGTAGTAGTGCACAAAAAACAGGAAAAAGAATGCTGTATCCGGCCTGCGGGCTGTAGTTTGAGGACCCCTGCCTTATGCTGAGGACTCCAGAGCTGGGTGCAGTACTCCAGGTGAGGTCTCACCAGAGTGGAATAGAAGGACAGAATCACCTACTTCAACCTGCTGGCCATGCTTCTTTTGATGCAGCCCATGATATGGTTGGCATTCTGGGCTGTGAGCACATTGCTGGCTCATGTCCAGTTTTTCATCCACCAGTAACCCCAAGTCCACAGGGTTGTTCTCAATCCCTTCATCTCCCAGCCTGTATTTATATAGCGGATTGCCCAATGCAGGTGCAGGACCTTGCACTTGGCCTTGGTGAACTTCATGAGGTTCACTCAGATCCACTTCTCATGTTTGTCCAGGTCCCTCTGGATGGCGTGCCATCCCTCTGGCATGTCAGCTGTGCTACTCAGCTTGGTGTCATCAGCAAACTTGCTGAGGGTGCACTTGATTCCACTATGTCATTGATGAAGATATTAAATAGCAATGGTCCCAGTATGGACCCCCCCGAGGGACATCACTTGTCACCGATCTCCATTGCGACATTGACCCATTAACTACTACTCTCTGGATGCAACCATCCAACCAATTCCTTATACACCAGATAGTCCACCCATTAAATCCGTATCTCTCCAATTTTGAAAGAAGGATGTTGTAGGGGATTATGTCAAAGGCTTACAGAAGTCCAGATATATGACACCCATAGCTCTTCCCTTGTCCACTGTTGTAGTCACTCCATGATAGAAGGCCACTAGGTTGGTCAGGCAGGATTGGTGAACCCATGCGGGCTCCCCTCTTTCAGTGGAAGGGACTTTGCTCCCCCAGTCCCTGTCTTGCGGTCCACTTGAGAGGTGTGGGAGGAGAGGCTGCCATAAAGAGTTAGGCAAAAAATGTTGTTGAGAACCTCAGCCCCCTCATCTGTTGTTATCAGTTTGCTAGTCAAGTTTATCACGGTGGGTAAACTTCTTCACCTTCCTTTTCTGGCTGACATACCTGGAGATGCCCTTCTTAATATTCTTTGCATCCCTTGCCAAGTTCAGCTCCAGTTGTGCCTTGGCCTTCCTGCCCCCATCCCAACACAACCAGGCAGTGTCCCTATACTCTTCCCAGGATGCCCATCCATGCTTCCACTGCCTGTGCATTTCCTTCTTGCCTTTAGTTTGACCAGCAGGTCTCAACTCAGTCATGCTGGTCTCTTTCCTTCCTTGCCTGATTTCTTAAACTTGGGGATCCAGAGCTCTTACGCTCTGTGGAAACCATCCTTAAAGATCTGCCAGCTCTATTCTGCTCCCTTGTCCCTGAGGGCAGCTTCCCAGGGAGTCCTGAACTGACAAACTCCTTGAAGAGTTGGAATTTTGCTTTCCTAAAGTCAGGGTCCTGACTTTACTCTTTGCCTGACCCATATCCCTCAGGACAGTGACTTTTAAAAAAAGAGGTCTTTAAAATTTCACCGCCTAGCTCATTTTGGCATGCAAATGAATAATTTGTGCAATAAAACACTTTGGTTGATACATTTATGCATTTGGTGCTTTACAAATGCTTTTAATTCTCAAGTCTTACAGTTAGTAATACAAAGTAGTGAGACAGAAAGGCATATTTTTGTGTTCTCCATTTGGGACTCCTTACTTATTCTGAAAGATCAAAGCTACTTAACAACCCTTGCATATCCATTCTGCCATCTTCAGAGTTTGGATATGAGTCTGTAATCAATGGCAACTGCACTGTAACAGTAAATGTACTTAGAAATAAAACGAGCTGTAGAGTCTTGGGACATGCACAGTCACGTTTAGAAAGTCATGTTTTCCCAAGGATGACCACAGCTGTTTCTTCTTCTTTGTGAACAATACATTGTCTTCCACTAAAATATATAACCTTATTGTCATGCAAATATTTATGGCACATTAGAACCAGGCTTGCTTTATTCACAATAGATTAGCTTCCTGTATTATTACAGATAACGACAGTTCAAATTCTGAATATGTTATTGTTTCTTTTTTTCTCTGATTTTTATTAGTGAAGAACTTATAATTATTCTGTCTTATTCAGACTTTCCAGAGAAAGAACAGAAGTCATATTTCCCACACATTGGGATTCTAATAACTGAAATTCACTTCTTTCTCTTCTTTCTCTTCTCTTCTTTCTCTTTCTCTTCTTTCTTGACTTAAATAAAGCAATGTACTAGGGAAAAAGACTGGTTTCAGTCTGGAATACAAGTGCAAGTCAGGAATAATTGAAAATAGTTTTGATCACCCTTTGAAATCCTAGATTAAGCAGTTTTGCTAACACTCAAAGAAATTCTCTGGAACCTTTTTATTTATTGCACAATAGGTAGAAAGCTTCTTTTCTTCTTCTTTAGGCTCTTACTCTGCCAATGGATATTTGTTCTGTAAGTAGCACTGACATGAAAAGTCTGAAGTTGTCCACTTTTCTCCCTTTGACCAACATTCCTTTGGTAAACAGAGTACTATGAGGAGAGCGGTGTAAATCCTCTAAATTTAGCTTTGTGAAAAAGCCATGCTGAAAGCTGTGAAAGCTTTGAGCAAAATTAACAAAACTTTGCATGCCTTGCCAGCATCTTTCCAGAACACTTGCCATTATATGAGTTTCCTGTTTAATAATACCCATAACAGTTTCCTCAAGATTAATAAAATATTAAAGTGGAAATCACAAGGGTTATACCCTTAGCTAAATAACTCCATTTAGCAATGGACTGCAATGCTAGTTCTCTGATCTGTTGGATTTTGCTTATTAATTTAATTTATTGAATTGATAAATCAAATTTTGCTGCCTCTGGGCTGAGCAGTCAGGCTGGGTAAGGGCCAGGCTGCTTCTGCAAAGGTGAAGTAAGGGACAGAAGGGGGACTGCGACACAGGCACAAAAACACAGCCCTGCAGAGAAGGTCAAGGCCACCAAGGAAGAAAGCACTGCCCTCCTAGGAGAGAACCCCTCACTCACACGTAGAGACAGGCTCCTCCAGCACAACATGCCATCCCACATTCCACAGTCAGGCTTTGGAGGGCTTCAGCATAACCAAACCAGACAGCAGGCACCTGGCCTTTTTGCTTCCCCCAAGATCTGTTTGCAGGGCATACACATTCAGCCAGTCACACTGGGTTGATGTCTAGCCATCCAAAACTGTCTATGTTCTCTTAAACTTGGCTAATTTGGTAACAAATCTAATAATGGGCTGGTAGAAATCTCAGAGCTAAGGGATTCAGTCTGGAGTGCTCTGTGTTTCAGCTAACTGGAAAAGTATCAAGAGCCACACAAGCATCTTTGAGAGCATCCTAGGAGGCTGCTCCAACCCTCCTAATCTTATTGCACTGAATGAGCACTGAAGAAAAGATAAAATATAAAGGGCAAAGAGGAAGATAAATATTAAAATGGTTATAGAAGAGGAAGGACTTGGTGATGCAGGTCCAAGAGGAGTCCAGTGGTGGAGCGACTAAGATACAAGCTAGCATCCCAGAATATGACCCTTTGAATAGCACCTGTTGCTGCTCTGTCTGTGACAACAGATACTGATGCCACCAGAAAAACACAGATCAGAGGTTTCCCACAGTTTCCAGTGTTGGGTTTTTTTTCATCATTACTCATGCTGAGCTGGAGTTCTCCCGAATTTACCCACTGAAGTCAGTCACACTGTGCATAGAATACACATAAACATAGGAGGCAAAACCTGTCACCGCCTTCTTTTAAGGGACCTGACTGGCCAAACAAGTAAGACTCTCACTTTGCCACAGTATTTGAAGATCCTGAGAGGAGGCATGGGGTGAGATTCTACTGGATGAACAGACTTTATTCTGTATGCAGTCCCCAACCCCTGTGGAGGAAAACATGTTGCCAATACAATGTTATTAGCTAAGTGCTGTTTCCCGTAGGACAGCAAACACTCAGGATGACTACTTTAAATAACTCTCCTCTTCTGTTAATAGGCCAACACATGGTACTGTATTCTAATAGGTTTTGTCTCCTCTATGATGAACATCACATTCAGAAATCAACCTGTTGGTTTGGGGGTTTTTTGGGGGGGGAGGGGGAGACGGGTAGAAAAGATGGGGAATGCCACAGAACCAGACTTGTATTTCTAGACTGAGATAAAGTTTCATCTGTCTCAAATATATGAACAGCACCATCCTGAACAAGAGACTTAGGAAGATGGGAGTCTCTGATGACCTCAAAAGTGAAAGAACAGATGAGCCCCATCTTCTTTATTAACTGACCCTGGCTGCAAGTTCTTTGTGATAGCACAGAAGACAGAAAGAACATTGGACACTCTCTGCCCTTGGAATAATGTGGGTCACGCAGCACCACCAATTTGTAAGCAAAGCTGCTCCCTTGGAATTTGTAGTTGACATGTTCTTAAAAATTGTTCACTGATCTACCTTTTTAATGTAGTGAAATGATGATCTTGATACCAAACAGGGCAGTACTGTACTCTCTAGTCCAGTGCAGCAAGAGAGTTAGAGCCCAGTGATAATAGGAGAGGGTTTTTTGACAGATGAACTGTAAGCATTATTGCCTCCACAGATCGTTCTCTATAATAAATGTTGCGCTTTTTGCTGTTTGATTTTGTCATTCACGTGGGATTCCTGTCATTTAATAGTAGCTACCTAAACATGAGGTGTCTTGTCTAGTTTAATCATCTATGCTCTTTTTATAGTTAAGAGAAGCAACCAGCTCCACCACAAGATGATTCATCTCACCCACCTCAGCAAATTGTCATTGTCTGCACACTATTTATGCCTTTGTGACTTAGACCAGTCTTCTCCCCAGGTTAAATTAAGAGCTGAAAGTCCTATTGAACAGGAAATGGAGGAAACCTCCAAAGCAGTTTTTTTTTTCAGGTCACATTCGTGCAGATCTTCAAGCTTCTTGTAGAAACAAACAAACTGTCCATGCTTTAAAGGCAAGGTGAAACTCTTGTCAAGAGAAAACAGCCACAAATTCTCAGGGCTCCCTAGATCTTCAATCTCCTTCACCTACCTCCCTTTTTTGAAGATACCTGGCTCAGTTAATGCTATACAAAATCTTCTGTGCCTATGTTCAGACTTCTCCTGTGAAAAACATCTTTTTAGCAACACTTAGCTAATCCTGGAATCTCAAATAGATATGGGTCTTCATCTCCCTCCTAACCTAGTAACAGGCAATAGGGCTTTTTCAGACATCTGATCTGACATTCATAGACTTTTTAAAATGCAGGTGTCCTAACCACAAATCAGGTTTTGTAGCAGATAAATCCTTCAGTGGCACCACATGTCACAAAGCAGGAATATTGCATCCTCTCCAGCTGTTAAAGGTCACATTTGGATATATTTAAGCAAGAGAAAGAGTAGCAGAGATGATTTAAGAGACGTACAGGAGGGAAAGTCATTTGGAAGATACCTAGAATTACAACTACGAGAAGACTGGAAGTGGGTTTATACCGAATAGTGAGCAAGCAAGAGATGCCGCTAAGTGCTGCAAATCTTCATGTTGATCAGTCTGAGGCAGTACCAGCCAAATACAGTTGCTGTATCTGGCAAAGTATTAAAAATTATTCTGCTTAGCCAGCCATGGCTTTATGATCTGCTGTCTATCAGAACAGTTGCTGCGTAGAGTGACCTCACTTTGCTCTTACTCACTGAGACAAATCACTCCATCTTTTTAACATGTCCTTTTGTAAATGAAAATGGAAAGGAAAAAGGAAAGGAGGAAAAGGTAGCATTTTCAAAGGCTTACTGGTGTCTAAGTGTTGAGCTGAACCATAAATTACCGCTTGAACAGCTGGTCATAAAAGAAATACAAAGCATTTTTAAGCAACTAATGCTCATTTGTTTCTCGAGCTCTGAGCAGTTTTAAAAGATGCCTAAATGCCAACTTCACTCTAGCAGTGCAAACATGGAGAACTACTGTTGCCCAGACGAGTCGTGAGTTTATAAAATTTGGTGATTTATCTCTTCTTTCAGTTGCTGGTATTTTGTCACAAATCACATTTTTTCCAGAAAAATAGTGCCTCATGCAATTAAGGAACATTCAGTTTGGGAAGGACACACAATCCTCATGATCCCTGAGGCCTCTGTCCTAGCACCCAAGGTGAAACCCAAGTCTGAGTAGCTGGTGCAGCCTTTCCAAAATGCTCACATAAGGAAGATGTGTCCCTGCAGCCATCCCCGTTTGTACTGTACGACTTCTAGTCATCCCTTTTGCAGAAGTCAAGGAATGAAGTAACTACCTGGAGACATCTAGACCCCCCTCCCCAACTAGGCTTTGCCTCCATCCACCTCTTGTGAATCATACTGACAAAATGTGTAATATAATGCATAAAATAAAGACTTTCCTGACTGGGCTTTTTAACATCTTACTCACAGATTCAACACTATTAATCTTCATTTGGAAAGCCATAGATATTACTTTGTATAGCAAGTAAATAATCATTCTTTTTTATTACTTGCTCTCTGTAACAATAAAAGATGCATATTTTACTCTTCTGTTTTGGACTAAGGAGACAGAAAGACAATGTAGGCTGTACTCTTGCTTCAGGTGAGCCCTTCTTCTCTCCCTGTTTATACATATCCACATTTCTCTCCTTTATAAAATAAATAAAAGAACAATAACTACCTCTCTTATTAATTTACATTTGTTCCACTAAAAGAACATACTCAGCTATCAACTGATCAAACAGGGCAATTCATCCATGCAATAATCGCATAATTGTGGGCTTATCCAGAAGACCTGTAAGGAAGATAAGGATTTCCCCATGGGAAATTCAAGCACAAGTAAAATGTAAATTTGGTAAATGCACAAAACCACGTCATTCATTTCCTTCTGTAGCAAGAATTTCAAACTGACAAATCGAGTAACTTCAAACAGTTCTTTAAAAGTCATACAGGTGAATTCTATTAATTACAGAATTCGTCCCTTCTTTGCAAAAAAGGAAGTGTGGGGTTTTTTTCACAAGTCATTAGATTCCATTAGCTGGTATTTAGAATTCTGAGAGTCCCAAGTAGAAAGAGCTACTGAAGTGTAAAATATGTATTGTTATTGTTGCTCATTGTTATTTGACAGTCTTCACTTTCCACTCAAAGGCATGCTAAGAATAAAAGAAAATTCAGACTGTAGGGACAACTATTCTAAAAATATCAGCCCATTATCAACTTTTTATTTTCTTACTGAGAAAAGATGAAATGCATCCATCAAAGATACTATAAGACAGTTGCACCCTTTTGAAGCAATCCTGTATCACTGAAGTCAATGTAAATTCAGTAGGAGCAGGATTAAGGACTTTACTGGAAAAGCAGTGGTGTATTATAGGAAGCTTTCATATAATTGAAAATCCTCCCAGCAACAAAATGATTCATAAGATAATGCTGAGTGTGGGGCTGAAAAGAGAATCTTAAACCATGCAACATGTGCCAAGCCACTAGTTTCTAGCCCTGCATCTTTCCCATAGAAGACTGTTCAGCACTGCCACATTTCTCAGCCTGGGAATAACTGCCTTACCTCTCCTTCTTGCTATTAGCAGCTTCACAGTGAGATCACATCACACCTGCAGAAACTAGCAATCTGAATGAGTGCCCCAGATATGACACCTTAAAGCAACAGACCTTCCTCTGCCGCTCAGCAAATCTCTGCTGCTAAATGATTTTGCTGTTCAGTTCAGGAACCCAAAACTGGTTGTGTTTACATCTGCTTTTTAAGAAGCTACATAAATCTTGGAGCCAGATTAAGTGAATACACAGAAGTTTCAGGAGAAACATGCATGTTTCCTACTTCTCTGAAGAAAAAATGTGCTTACTAAGAGCCTAATTTAACAACAATGTAGTAAGTGAAAATTTTGCCACTGGACACAGCAGGATGAACATCATCCCCACCATACATAGCTCCCAGAGATTTCCACAGGACTTTAATGAACATATTACACAGACTGGAATGACAGACCTCACTTCCTTGGTCCTTCTGCCCTCTTTCAAGTAGAGGAATCACTCTTTCTTCCTTCTGTTAGGGGCTTGGGGTTGAACAAAAGCTTTACCTATATGAAACAAGTGAGTCTCTCTTTAATAACTTGTTCCTACCAAATGCTTATATCCATAGATTATCTCATAAAATGATCAGCATAAAAGCCACTGTATCTTTTATTGCAAAGAAAATTCCTCAAATAGCTGCTTCTCTGTTATTAGAGACTGTACTGCACAATGAAACTGGAATAACTTTCTTCTGAAATGGAAGCCACAACATTCCATTTTATGGCATGGCCAGTCAAGCATCTGCATTTTGGTGGTTGTGGCACTAACTCAGTATCTTGCATCTGTACTTGTGGGAAATATATAAAGCCTTTTTGGCACTTACTAATCTTATTGTGGCAAAATAAATATATGAAATTTGCCATTCAGTAATTCCATTCAATTTTTTTCCCATGTATTTAGTCTTCTTTTAAAGCCTTTCTCTTCGTACAAGATTTCATTAGACTATGTGAAAAAGTACTGCTGAGCCAATACAACAAAATTTGTATTAAATAAAATTATAAGGTAAACAATATCAACACGCCTCTGAGATAATTATTGCCGATCTCAATGCAATTATTTTATTTTTCAATAGTACTCAGAGAATGAAGCTGACTGAACACTGAGAAACAGTTAATTCTGCTTTTCTGCAATTTTTCTAGTCAGGGTAAAACTACCCAATACACAAATACACACATTTCAAGGAAATATGACAGAATGAGGGCATTATGGTTATGATACTCTGTATATTTGGCACCATGGCTAAATTTAGTAGCACTGCTGCAGTTGCTTGAAATACATACGGTCAATGCCAGCCTCTGAATAAGAGAGGAAAGAGCAGGAATCACTTGTTAGTTCAAGATAAAATTAGGAGTGAGAGACCCCCTGGATGTAAAATTCAGAATCCCAGTCAGGTGGAGCAAAAACCTAGCTGTTACATTGCCTTGCCTTCACACCGTCAGTGCCGTGTACCTCCCTGGTGCCTCATACAGAACAGGGGTTTATACAGCTGCTCGACTGACCCACACTTCAGCATGCTCTGTCAACAACACGCGCTGAGTGAAGTTAAACTTAATGCCAGTCTCCTGCCTCCTTGGAGCAATATGAAAGTTTCCGCTCATGTATACACTAAGGACCTTATCCAGCTTTCCTGAGCACCCGTACACTGATTTGAACGGACTCTGGACCTGGCTGCTGTCTCTGAACATCTTCGCTCAAAAGAGAGGCTGGAAATGCAGAGCTGAGCCGATCTGCCTCTCGAGTGCCACAGCTAGTGCCCAGCACAGGACTAACCAAGGATGCTGCATGTGTCAGGATCAGAAATGGATGTAAGAGCTGAAATTCTGTGTCCTACGATGGGTTACAGAGGTTAGCTTATGCTGATCTCACCGTTTTTACATCTGTTTCCCAATAGGATAAGTTTGAACCTAATTAGTTCTTTTAATTAAGAACCTAATTATTGTGATGGATTTGATAAGGCCTATTCTATGTCCTTAAAGGGGAAACAGTTATTTAATTTATCTGTCCAGACAGTAGTTTGGCAGCTACATTCAGGCTGATCAGAATGACTGTAGTGTTGGGTTGTCTTAGTCCAAAGACACAGAGAAAGCAAAGTAATTCAGGGAGTACAAATGGGGTGAGCAGAATGCCTTCCTTTCCTCGGGCCCTCCAGGTTTTTCTAAGACCAAAGTTTGTCATCTTGTTCCTTATATATTAACCAGGTAAAGAAGACATTATTTTTTTTTACAAAGCTTGAATCTTTATAGGTGCACAGGATAATATAACTTCTCATTAATATAATGGATTATAATGAAGCAAGCTAAATGTAAGTTTCCTAGAACGGACTTTGATTATACTTATCACATCAAGAACAGTTCTACAGAGAAGTAAGTTCTATTAAAGCAATGTACAACATTCTCAGAATAAAAAGAGAATCGGGCTTACAGGTTGCTTTTAAAGCATATTTTAAGAAGCAAGCAGACCTGATCGAATGTCAAGAACCAATTTGTTCATGTGAGATTTGCCACTGGTAGGCTCTAAAATTCAGTGAGAGCTTAGTTTCTATTTCACAAGTCCTGATCATATCAGTTAGCTGCATGCTGCTACATTAACTTGCACACTGAACTTTCAGAGACAGAGGGAAGAAAAAGATAAGGAAGAAAAAACTGAAGAGAAGCCTAAAAGAAGGGCAAAGGAAATAAAAATAAGCTGGAGATGGGATGTAAGAGCCGTGAGGAATACAGAATTGCTAAGATTAAAAAAAAAAAAAAAAGGAAGGGGGGGATAAGCCAGAAGATGAGAGGGGAAAACAAATGTTCCTGATTAGCAAGAAAAGAAAATGAGAATTTCCTGAGACTGACAGAGGGAAGGCAAAGCACAGAGTATTACATTGTCTCTAGCTGAGGGGATAAGACAAACACCAATTAAGAATTTTTGTCCTCAGAACTAAGTAGTGATTCTTTCCATTCCATCTGAGTGTTTTACAATATCCTTTACTCATTCATGGGGGTTATGTTATGATCTTTCTGCTTCTGCATCATCCTGTGGAAAATACTGTTACAAATGTATTAGGGTCAACTCTCTGCTCAGTTGTATTTACTTTCTTAATGAAATTAATAAAAAAAAAGTTTCAGAAGGTCAAAGGGAAATTCTGTGTTCAACCTAGCTTGGATCACACCATTAAGGCTAAAATTATTAAGATCCCTATGGAGCTACGCTAATTTACACCAGTGGGGAATTTGGCCTGTGTCTGTTCAAGTACAGCCTAAAGCAGATACCTAATAAAACTATTAAAAGTGACATAATTTCATTAAAATGAGCATATTGTACTGTTTCAAGGCCGATGGACTGCAGTTATATTAACCAGGTCCTATATTGCTTTGCACTAATTATTAACTTCGGTGTATTTTTTTTTATACCAAATTCCAAAAATGTTTGTATCTTTCATTTAAGAGCACACTGGACATTTCCTGTAGTTTAATATTCTTCTTCAATTTCTTTTTGTATTTTTGTAGCATTTTGCTTTGATCTATGAGACACGTTTTAATGCACATTGCCCAGACCTTAATTCTAACAAAAGAGTTCATATCTAAATACTGCTACATGTATAAATTGTTTAATTTTTGCCTAGCATAGACAAAGGGCAAGAATATAGGAACATTACACTGGCTTGATCCTGTGGTTGACTCAGCCTTATAATCGTATATCTTTCTCTAATAGTGGCCAGCACAAAATTTTTTTACAATTTGTGGTATAACCCATCCTCCACATTAAATATTTCCTTACTGAGATAAGCATAGAAATGAAACACTCAGTTTGTTACCTCTTTCAAAAACAATGTTGAACATTCTTCTTATTGTTCTTGTTATTAATTGACTATACTTGTTATGAATGCCATTAATTTTTTGGTCAATGGTTGGACGGTTTTTGCAAATAAAGGTGTGGGTTTTGTTCAAAGTTAACAAAATTACCCATTGCTGAAGGAACATTTCCCAGTGAGGTCTAATGAAAATATTTTATATGTTACTCCACATCCTATTCCCTATGCTTCCTAATGTCTTTTTGGACTTCTGGCCATAGCTAAAGTCTTCATTAAGCTGTCTGTTACAACACTGAAATCTTTTTCCTGAACTGAATAATTAATTCCAACTACTTTCCACTTTCATTGATGCTTTAATACCTTGCATGTATTGATGGTGAGTCTCATTTGCTGTCATGATCCTAGTGAAGCTCATCCAGCAGCACACAGTACTGAGTAAGGCTACAGGGCTGCTAAGTCTAGAAGCACTTCACCACACAATTGATGTTTAAACCAGAAAAACCAGTATGAACACGTTCTTTCCATTCCCACACACCATAAATCATTCTTTCCTAGTGATGACTGACCAATATGCCTGTACACTCTTCAAATTTTGCTGCCTCCCTATTCAGCACCTTTTTGAGGAATTACTAAATATATTAAACACTGTTGCACCTAGTACAGAAAGTTAAAGTCTTGTTTTTATATTGTAGTTGCCAAGAAGAAACTCTTAATTTCCTGTCTCTTTGCATATGGAGACCCAAACTCATGTTTACATAATCTGGAAGCCACCTTATCAAAATACAAATGCTATGAAAGTCAAGAAAGTGGGTTCCAGTGCAGTATCAAGGTGGTGAGGGCTCACTGTTTCATTGTGCTTTGAATTCATTTTAACTCTCCGTTGGTTTTACTTTTTTCCCTCTTTAGGAAAAAAAAAAAAGATTAAATTCTAGCTACAGGTAATAAAGACAGAATCTTATCTGCAGATATGACCTTTAATAATTTAAGTCCTTTTTAGCAATCATAACCTGAAGCTGGAAAAGCAGAACAGAGTCTTCCACAGAAAAGTGGTACTTCTTCTGCACTCCACCATTTCTTTCATTTCTAGAAGCCTGTTCACTTGACTTCTATCTGTAAGAGATTCTGGCACTTTGGCATATACCAAGGAAGAAGGAAGACTGAACTCATCCACACTTCATACCATACACATTTCTAGGCTCTGACAGCATTGAAGAAGATAATCAAGCAGTTGTTCCTGATTGTAGAGAGAATCTTCTGAGATCCCTTGTCCTACATTGCTACAAGGAGACAACAACATACATCATGCAAATGAGGAGAGGGCATCTCAGCCAGGCTGCATGAATTATGAGAACAGTAATTAAAAGGTTTTGTAAAGCAAGTTTAAAATCTGGTGAGAGGTCTGAAAACCTTCACAACATTTCAAAACTCTAGCATCTCACTAAACATGCACAAAGAAGCTATGAGACTTTCTACAGCTTCTGTGTACAACTCCCACAGATGAGATGGCAATTGCAGCAGGAAGCATTTCAGGACGATTTATTATCCAGTTTCCATCAAAAAAGGAAAGAATGCATCTGTAAATATGTGTAAGGAAATGTTTAATCCAGGTGTCTACAGGGTGTAACAGTGCTCCCCTGGGGATTCACAGGTTTCCATCTGAACTGTGTATATAGGACTAAGTAAAAACGCAGGGGGACCATTTCAAGTAATGCACGATTGCCTATGTCGCGGGCGCGCAAGGGTCCGACCACCTCCCAAAGGGAGAAGGGTTGAGGGTAAATTGGGACATCTCCCCACCAGGCTCGCAAGCAGACACGGAGACCGAAATGAGTATCTAATAAGTTTATTACTAAATATATTCAAATAAAACCTTATTTACTCTATGGAAATACTACAATATTAAAGAACACCACACCCACCCATTCACTCCCTCTCTCACCCACCGAGAGATAAGGGCAAATAAGGACTTAATTATGTCAAAATACGACCTGTGTGTGTGGATGGTGTGTGTGTGTGCGTGCATGTGTCCTTTCGGCGTTTGGTGATGGTCTCCGTGGAACGGCGACGATGCCCAACTGGCAGACCTGGACTGTTTCCAGTGACATCAGCAGCTTGTAGCTTTTCTCTCTCTCCTTCTCTTGCAGCTTGGAGTGGCTTTTCCTGGCAGCACGTCTTTTCTGGCAGTGCAGCTTT
>VZZY01012218.1:51533-63270 GCA_013400335.1 Eurystomus gularis
GCAGTGGCGGAGGGAGGGGGGGGGTTGCACTCAGCAGGAGCGATGTGCTCCCTTTGTGCAGTGAGGCGGAAGAGAGAGAGTTTGTTTTCTTTTTCGATATTTATGGCTGGCGTTATCTCGGTTCCGGTTTCCTGGAGGATTTATGCCGAATAGATTTATGGGAAATCGAGTTCTTTTGCTCACTGTTTTAATAAGGCAGAAAAAATCATGTGGTCGGTTCACCACAGCCTACTATTTAGTTTGTTGAGTTCATGAGATGTGAATAATTAGCAGAGTTCTGGGAACAGTAAAAACCATTAATTTTTATAATATTAAGCCATACTTTCCACTGACCAAATGCCAAGGGCTAGACTGTGCTCCAGTCCTTTCACTAGAAGCCTCCTCACATCATGCAGTTCAGAGCCATGCTTCAGAAGTAGCCACCTGGGACTCAACAGGCCACCCACAAAGGTACGATACAAGAGTTATTGATGGGGGCACCACCAGGCCTCGCTAGGATGACAGGTAATTTACAGCTGAACATGATTTTTTTAGAAATTTTTTAAAATGACCCTTCAAAGTGTGCAGTTAAAAATGCCTTTATTCTTCCCTGACCTTCATGTCATTTTAACTGTGGTTCATACACAGTCGGAAAATGCACAATGGTGGTGTCTGCAGGCAAAGGAATCTATACACAGGCTATAACCTTCCTTAATTTGTACTAAGAGTATAATTCAACTAAGCTTTATGTAAGTTGACAAAGCAGACTTATGGCACATTTGTAAAGTGAAGTATCTTGGTTGATGAATTAAACACTATAAAGACTGCTAGTAACACTACATGTGTATACCTGCTTTTGTTGAGGTTTAAGATTTGCCTCAGTCTGTAAAACTCAGAGTGGATAGGAACAGTGCACACTCAAACCACCTGTAAGTAAATTAAGCCATCCTTCAGAGGCAAGTGGCCATTCACCATGCATTCTTTTTCCTATTTGTGCCAAATTGTTCGCCCCTATCCATTATCAAGCATCAATTGTTTTTGAAGGCTGAGAATTTTAAAATGCTCTGCCTACCTGCTAAAAACACCCAGCTACAGAATTGCTTTCAAACAAGCCCTACTGACTTTTATATAAAAGATTTGTAATTACAGAGAATGAGTGAGGGAAATAGCAATTTTTGCCCTAGATTCTGAACTGCCCAGTGGGTGTGCTTCACATTTAAAAAGCTTTCCTTCTGCCAGTAACACTGAGTCCTCACACATATTCCACAGTCTCTGTTTTGCTATGCACAATGCTAATTGCAAATGTGAAGATTGGTAGGTGGAAAAAAGACATTTGTTTTGGTTTATTAGCCAGCAAAACATGTTTATTTTGCATATTTAAACTAAACTCACTAAATCACTAAAATAAAAAAAGGGTGGCGCAAATGAGATATATAACGAAAGATCAGATTTACTGCTTAGTCACAGCAAATAAAGTTGGTTAACACTCAACTCTAGCTATCACATAAGAAAAAAGTGAAAGAAAGATGCATCACACTAAATGTGCCATGCTTCTGTGATGAGATCCTTGGGACAGAGAAACGATAGAACTCTTTCATAAAAAGTAAACCACCATTAATTGTCACCATATGTTAACACATATTTCTATTTATTTACAGCCAATTAATAACTGCATTATTCAGTTATTTTCCCTTTATGCTATCTGGTGTGTTAAAAAAATAAATGAGTTAAAAGAAGCACTTCATCTGACACTAGTTCAACAAACCTCTACCACACTCACTGCCGGTTGACATTAGCTATGCTAAATCTGGGGATCTCAGAAGAGCTATTCCTAACCCTCCTGGATGGTACAATTACAGGTTGAAACCTCTTATTAAGCAGAATTGAAGGAATTCATAGAGGAGAAGATATTGGTAAGCACGAAGAGTATGGATCTCTACAGTATCTGCGTAGAGGAATAAGCATCACAGGTTGAAAATCTAAAATGGCCTTTTCTATCAGGACAAAGATCACCATTTCCTTGCATCCTTTCCCTCAAAAGGCCAAGAATAGATGTCTAAAGGATTACATGAAGAAGTCAACAGCGTTATAATACTTCCTCAGAATATTTTCTCAGCCCCCAAACATTTGTACCTTTGTGGCTTTCCTAAGCGACAAATGCAGAAAGGTGGTGACTTCCAGAACTAGGTCTGACAAATGCAGGGAAAAAAACCTCTAATTTGACAGAGGGTCATTAATGTAAATGGAATGTCAGTGGAGTACGTTACTGAGTCGGTTGTAGAAAATAGAAAGAAAAATCACTGACTCCAATAGGCTGTGCCAGAATGCTACAGGCAGTAATATCAACTGAAACATTGAGGTCAACAGGGATGAGCAAAGAGAACCACAGACTAACAAGCAATGTTATTTAAGCACAACAGACAAGTCAATGTCAATGCTGTGAAAATGGCATAAGTCAGGTTGGAAACAGCGGCTGAATAGGTTGGGGGGACTGACATAGGGCAGAAAGCCAGGATGTTTACACTAAAGAAATACTAATCGCTACTTGCCTTATGTTCTAATTACCGTGTCCAAAGTGTGTAAACCAATACGTATTCAAACACCACTGCAAAGGGTCAAAGGTGCTGCATTTTCCCATGCATTTTATAACCTTTGCTCATGTGAACAAGACCTGTCAATCATCATGCATCTAGCTCTGTCACTGAATTGATGAGTATGTCTTTAGGAAAACACCCTATTGCTGATTTTTTCATTTTCACACCTGAAGTTTTTCTCTGTTAATTAAACCATGAGAAGAAAACAGAGAGAAGAATCCATCGAAGACTCTATGTCAGTTTTCAGAGCTTCCAATTTCACACCATCTATAAGGAACATTATTTCTATTTTCATTATTGTCTCCAGAAACAAGGATCAGCTCCTTTCAAATGCTGTCAGCTGGACTCAGTGTTGTCTGAACATTCGCACCAGTGACTTGTAACAGCTTTTCTCTCCTGTGCTTACACAGGGAAGCTTTCCTAGGGAATGGTTTTTTTCACATTTGCTTTCTAAGTGGAAGGTTTAAATTTTCTCTCTACACTGTTGTAGAATAACTAACCAGGTGGAGAATTCAAGTCTTAGTATGATTCTACTTACAAACCAAATTTGAAAAAAATATTACAGGGCATTTGGACTGTCAACTCATACAGGTAATTGTTATTTGCATATAATCCCATTTCAGATTTTTATTTTATACAGAAAAGTAATCTTGCCAAAAGAGGGAGAAAAAGCCACAGAACCTCCTACTCCATGCCATTGACCAGAACTAATCTCTTCCCTCTTTCTCCTCAAATTTGGACTTTGGTATAGATAAAAGTACAAACATTTCAAGCATTACAGGAAACTTATCAGGTGCATGTCCTGATTTGAGCTAGAATAGAACTAAATCTGTTCAGTGATTTTACTTTTCAGCCAAGTCTCTTTTAAGAAATGACACTTTCCGAAGGTAATGGCACATTTATGCACACAGTGCCTGCTTCTGGCAGTGGCAACACTCAATGTTTATAATTATTACTAAGGACTGGAATGTAGAAAGGCCATTGCTTATACTCAATCCTATTGAGACCAAGATCACTGCTAAATCTTGTGTAATGTGTTGGGATGGAGTAAAGTAAGAGGTCACACATGTGGGGAGGAGCAGCCATGACAAGTGACCCTAAACTGACCAGCAATGTATTCTATCCCATATACATCATATTCAGTACAAAGTTGAGGGATCACAAGGGTCAAGCTCCCTTCTTCGATGGCCGACTCTATCCGTTTTGCCTTCCATCCCAATCCATGTGTAGCTGAATCCAGTTCCAGAATCCAGTTCCCATCTGCTGTTAAGTCCCATCTGGGACTTCCCCAGCGTCTGCCCCGCAGCATCAGTGGTGATGGTGATGTAACAGCCCTCAGGGGGGTTGAGTTCAATATTGGTTTTGTACATATTTCATTTTATTGTTGTTATTTTCATTTAAATTGTTTGTAGTTTTCTTTTCCAATCCATAAGTCTCTCTCCCTTATTCCCTTTCTCATCCCCTTTAGGAAGGGAGCGCAGTTAATAGAGAGCATCTGTCATTCAACAGGTGGCTGGCCCTAACCCTTGACAGTGCTACTGCACTGAAACCAGATATAATGCCCAGGTCCTCTGATCTCTGCTTCCTTGCTTTTCGTAGTCCCTGTGGAGCCATCTCGCTTGTGCATAAAGTGTATCAGGTTGCTTCTTATTTGAAGAAGTTCCTTTCTATTCCATGGTCCTACAGGCCTACATATAATCAGCATTGTAATATTAGCAATTGCTAAAAAAATAATGTTGCTTGAAAAAAAGAAGTTCCACTGCAAAGTAAAAAGTGTGTTTGCTGCTGTGAAAAGATTTGATAGGCAGGGCACAGGGAACGGTTAGAAGTGAAGACTCCAACAGTGGGCATGAGCCATAACTGAGCTATAACTATTTTGTGCTCTTTTCATTTTACTATTATTAACATATAAAGTATCATCCACAGTGGAACATATAATTTGAATGGGAAGGAAATGGGTTATTAATATAATATCAAAAACTTGACAATAAAGCATAGGCTTTGTTCTACACTTAGAAAAACAATTTCAGAACAGCATTTCCATGAGGCACATACCAAAAGGAACAGCTCATTTTATTTTTGGTTTAGAATTGCTTATAAAGCTCAGTATTTTCATAATAATAGATCTTTCTTTGATGCTTTTTGTGCTGAATTTTTTTTCCTTTTTCTTAATAAAATCCCTATGTTAGCTGTTTTAATGGCTTAGATCTGTTTTCTTGTTCTGTTTCAGTCTTTTAATTTGCCTTTCATTCTAGCCTCTGAATGAGTGGTAATGTAGATGGAAGTTAATTCTCAGTGGGTTTCTCGCTAGCTGAGTTTTAAATCCAAGGTACCTTGTCCAATATAGTACGATACAGCAACACGTTTGTAGGGTGTTTCCAACTTGTAACAGTCTCTGAAGTCTAGAAGCCTATACTCTAGACTCAAGGTAAGTTTTGATTTTGCAGCCTAGAGATTTGTGCTTACTACAAAATAAGGCAGAGATTTAGCTTTCCCTCTTGGATCACTATGGTACTTGTGCATTCAGGAATCAGAACAACATTTGGAAACTCCTAACTTCCCACTGACTTTTAATGGAACATAGAAGTCAAATGTTTAATATGAATTCTTAAGCTTTTGTCCACACAGCTTTTTAAATAGGTCTAATACAAATCAGCAGAGGATAACTGACTTCTCTGGAAGCAACAGCAAAGGAACCTCAAAATGCACTAGAAGCGTCTGGAGAACAAGGCTTATCAGGACCAGCTTAGGGAACTGGGGCTGTTTACCTTGGAGAAAAGGAGTCTCAGGGGAGACCTTATTACTCTCTACAACTACCTGGAAGGAGGCTGTAGTGAGGTGAGGGTCTGTCTCTTCTCCCAAGTAACAAGTGATTGGACAAGAGGAAATGGCCTCAAGTTGCACCAGGGGAGGTTTAGGTTGGATATTAGGAAAATCTTCACTGGAAGGGTTGTTAAGCAGTGGAACAGGCTGCCCAGGGAAGTGGTGGAGTCACCATCCCTTGAGGTACTTAAAAGATGTATAGAAGAGGTGCTTAGAGACATGTCATAGTTGGACTCAATGATCTTAAACGTCTTTTCCAACTGAAATGATTCTATGATTCTATTGGGACGAACTGTGAGGCAAAGGGAAGCTCCTGGATTCTTTTTGTATTGTTTCCAGTTACCATCTCTACATGTCTTGTTGTATTACATCTCTCCTTCAAAGTCTTCTGCTGGTCTCTACGGTATCACCATACTCTAGTCCTTATGGATTTCTGCTGGCTATTCACTAAACAGCTCAGTTAGACTTTTCCAGTGCTTAAAGCAGAAGTCTTACCAGAAAACAAAAATTTCACCTACCTGTAGATACACTTCAGAGGATAGAAACTATAGGCAGATAAAGAAGAACAACAGATAAATAGCAGAGATTTGAGGAACAGGTATTCCTATTTATATCAGACATCCCATGTAAGCATTCCCAGAAGGTATTAAGGAAGACAGCAGACAGTTACACTACCACACCTGGTAAGGTTTCCCTTAAATTTTCTTGAATGTAAAATTCCCTATAAGCATGTATTTGCAACTGATTGTAAATTCATGTCTTCCTGTTTACACCAGTGATGTTCTGGGAATACAGGGGTTTTGTCACCAAACACTCTACAGATGACGTTCCATTTATATTTAATATTTCTTAAACCTTCATAATAAAATGCATTATCCAGTCACAAGTTCATTTTCTTCATGACATTTTAGCAACAGCTGCTTAATCATCAACATGAATATTTAAAGCATGATGATCCATTCCCTTCTTCTTCTAACCTCACTTACCATTCAGAGATGAGGAGAGTCCGAATTTTTAAAATTACTTTATTAAATGAATACACTCTTAGATATAAGTGCTACCTTAAAAGATCTAGAGCTGGCATGTGGGCTAAATGAAGAATCAGAGAGATTGTCTCCCTCCAGAGGGCAACTGATTATGCTGAAGGAGAGAAGCTCACTAGGGCAAATGGGGTCATAAAGAGAGGAAGAGGAACAGTTTCACCTAGCAAGGACCCTTCAGCATAAGCAGAGATGAGGAGATGACTGGGAAGAGTAGAAATTAGATACACAGCGAGATCTTCCAGGTAATGAAGAAAAAAAAGCTTTTCTTGCAGAATCTCATGGATTCTGCTGCCACACTAGAAAAACCCTTGGGCTATTGGGATGCTAACTCCAAGGGCAAAGGGTAGGTAGATCCAATTTGAAGCTGTGGATGACCAAGGCTCCTGTAATTGGGAGAAAGGGTGGATTAGCGCTGCACAAATGCAATGAAAGACATTTCTAGAATATTAAAGGAGTAAAACATGGGGATTGTAAAGTCTGAGATATTTTCCAAAAGATGAGAATATAATCTAGCACAATTTGTAGCATTCTGGATTTTGCAATTTCACCGTGACCCTAAACAATATGGTAGACACTTTCTAAAAATATTGTTCATTGTGTATATTTAATACTGACATTAAACATATTTCTTGGCAGCAGGCAGTTTTAGAGGAAAGTTATTCTGATTTCTCTTAAATGAAATGTGATGTAATAGTATTTAAATAGCATTTTCTTTCCAGCAAGAGACAGCTTAGTCACACCAGTAAAGGACTTTTCTGTTTCCTGATTAGCTTAACTCTGGCAGAAATGAATGTACATCACTTACCTAGTCCCTCGGTAAAAGAAAGAATGCAAGATGTCAAAACGCTGCTGGTGGCAACTGTTCTTGCTGAAAAGAGTCAGTCTCCAGCTACAGAGGCAGGAAAACTCAGGCTGAGTTTTTCTACTGCCACCCATGCTGTGGTTCTAAGTACATGGGGCATTCCACTGGGAAAACAAAAACAGCAAACAAAATAGACTGTTGTTCTATATACCTGATTTTTCTTTTTAAATAATGAAAACAAGCTCATCTTAGCACAGCCACGCTTCTCTTCAAGCAAATGGCTGAGTCGTTTCAACAGTGCCAGGGCCTGGCTGGAAAAAAAAAAAAGGAAGGGAAAAAAAAAAAGAATTCTGCAAATCTTGTGCAGCTGATTTGTAGCAGATTGACCAGCACAGTGTGAGCATAAACAAAACTGGCTAACAATCACCAGTATGCATAAAAATTAAAATGCAGACAATTGTGACTTAGAGGAAATAAACAGAAAGTGCTGAAAACCCTTTGGGTTTCAAATCACTGAGCCAACATGGGTCATGTGAGAGCAGGCTGAAATGAACTGAGAACTATTCCAAGACAAAGAAGACATTTTTGATGAAGAGAATTGTGCTTCTTGTAAAATTCATGCCACCTGCTTCTCCTGACAAGATGTGTGTTATAAAAGAAAAGTGAAAGCCCCTGTGGATAGACGCTTACTCTGAAAAAAATAAGTTACTGAAAGTATGAAGCCCTCTTATCCATTTGATGACATCAGATGGAAATAAGGAATAAAGTATGACTTCCCCCTTGTATTGATTATTGTGTGCTTTTAGTTAACTATTCTTTTATTATTTTAGTTAACTAATGGGTGGACTGTTCAGTGGATAAGAAATTGGCTGGATGGTCGCATCCAGAGAGTAGTGTCAATGGCTTGATGTCCAGATGGAGAAAGGTGACAAGGGGTGTCCCTCAGGGGTCCATACTGGGACCAGTGTTGTTTAATATCTTCATTAATGATATTGACAGTGGCATTGAGGGCACCCTCAGCAAGTTTGCTGATGATACCAAGCTAGGTGGTACAGTTGATATGCCAGTGGGAAGGGATGCCATCCGGAGGGACCTGGACAGACTAGAAAGGTGGGTCCAAGTGAACCTCATGAGGTTCAACAAGGCCAAGGGCAGGGTTCTGCACCTGGGCAACCAGCTTTATCAATATAGGCTGGGAGAGGACATGCTAGAGAGCAGTCCTGTGGAAAAAGACTTGGGGGTACTAGTAGATTAAAAGCTGGACATGAGCCACTAATATGCAATGGCAGCCCAGAAGGCCAATCACATTCTGGGCTGCATCAAAAGAAGTGTGGCCAGCAGATTGAGAGAGGTGATTCTGCCCCTCTACTCTGCCCTAGTGAGACCTCACCTGGAGTACTGTGTCCAGCTCTGGAGCCCCCAGCACAAGAAGGATGTGGACCTGTTGGAGTGTGTCCAGAGGAGAGCCACAAAGATGGGAGGGCTGGAGCACCTCTCCTGTGAAGAGAGGCTGAGAGAGTTGGGGTTGTTCAGCCTGGAGAAGAGACCTGAAAGGGGCCTATAAGAAGGCAGGAGGAGATCTGTTCTCAAGGGTCTGTAGCGACAGGACAAGGGATAAAGGTTTTAAGCTAGAAAAGAGTAGATTTAGGTTAGACATTAGGAAGAAGTTCTTTGAGGGTGGTGGATCACTAGAACAGGTTGCCCAGAGAGGTGGTAGAGGCCCCATCCCTGGAGTCATTCAAGGTCAGGCTTGATGGAGCTCTGAGCAACCTGACCTAGTTAAAGATATCCCTCCTTATTGTAGGGAGGTTGGACTAGATGGCCTTTAGAGGTCCCTTCCAACCCAACACATTCTATGATTCTATGATTCTGTGATCTGTTTTGAACACAGTGATAGCTAAATGCTAAATATCCTATTGATACCTAATAAATCATTCATGTTTTTTTATAATCAGTAAGTCAGCATCTACATTTGGTCTTCTTCCAGCTAATACTGAATATAATCCATTTTCACTAAACAAAATCTCAAGGACTGGAAGATATTCAGAATCTGCTGGCAAGGTCACATTTTACACCATAACAAAAAATTAGTGTCTCTCATCTCAGTGAAGCAGGTGAATAAAATGCAGCTTTCAAAAAGCTGTTTTGTACTATCCTGTGCACTTGAGTCCTTAGAGAGAACCTGAACACACATAAGTAGGGAGCAAAATATATATTAACTGCGGTGTCATACAATCTGTTACTTAAATCTATATCAGCACCTGAGGAATGGAAGGCAGCAAATGCAACCCCAGCCTTTGAGAGGAACTCAACTGGGTATTGAAGAAACTATAGATAAGTAATTCTGACTTTCAGGCAAATAGCGAAAAATCAGAATGAATGCTAGAACTGGTAGATACTCAGATAACCATAGGGGAAGAAGTCATGCAGCTTCTCTAGGGGGAAGGCGTGTCCTTCAAGCCTCTTACAGTTCTTTGAAGGAGTCAACAAGCATGTGGGTAGGTGTCGGGTAGTCAATACATTGTCCTTGGATTTTTAAAAGAGTTTTCCACAGAGTTCTTGAAGAATGAAAGCTTTCACAGAATAAAAGAGAACAGTTCTTTTGCAGATCAGTAACAGTTTAAAAAAACAAAAAACAAGCATAACAAGAAAAAGCCCGTATTCACAATGGAGGATGGTTGTCACAGAGGTCCACTGGGCTTTGTTTTGTAAACACATGCTGTTCAGCCTATTTATGAATTAGTTGGAAAAGAGAGTGAACAGTGAGATAAAACATTTCCAGGTGATAAAAATTATTCAGGATAAAATAGCAGATGAAATGTAATGTTGATTATTGCAATCAATAATAATAATCACAGCATTTACAATATGGGATTAAATTTTTTTTACCAGGATAAGAAGTATTTGAGTCATTTCAGGTAGTTACCTGAAAATACCTGTTATAGGTCCACAAAGACAAGTAATGTTAAATACTAAAGAAAAAAACAGAACAAGTAAGAAAATATACTACAGCTCTGGTGTTCCCTCTATTTTGAATGTTGAATGAAATTCTGGTAACACCAACTTAAAGAGGAACACAGCAGAACTACAAAATAGAGAGATAAAAAAATAAGAAAATTATCAGAATTATGGAACAGCCTTCACTTTGAGAGAGTAGTCTATGATTTCAGGTTTGAAAAGTGATGATCTATGACAGGCCACAATAAAATCTTGAAAGACAGGGATTTGCTAGTTTGCATGATACAAGAAGTAATGCCTACCTATAGAAATGATCAGGCAGCAGATTTAAACTAAATTTAAAATTTCAGAGTACCACACAGTATTGTGGAGGCCACAAGTACAACTATCTCTTAGCAGTATTGAAGAACAAATTAAACTCAGAGCTTTGTAATTGTCTAGTCTGCTGAATTCTTTAAATTTATGATTGCTAGAAGAATGAAAGCATCACTCTGCATATGTCCATGGTGACTCTCATCCCTATATATCCACTGCTGACTGATATTCACTATAGACCACTGAACTATTCGATGTTGTAGTTCTGAAATCTCTTTTTAAAAAGACTCATATTAATATTGCAAAACCAAGCGCTTGAAAGTTATGAGACAGCAGCACTAAGGATATCCTCATAACTGTACCTCTGCCCTCTTGTATGCTGTACTATTTCTTCCAAATGCCTCTGGACTCACTCAGGCTTTGGGGTGGCTCACACTCCCCCAGATGAAGGTACGAGTCAATATTACATTGTATCCCCATCATTCAGCAGGCAGCCAATACAGTCCGTTTACTATATGCCAGCAAACACTAGACCTAAATGCAAGAACTGTTCTTTTCCCAATGGGCATGGGAACCTGACAGCTGCTCGATTTCTCTCCCTGACTCTTCAGTGAAGTCAGAAAATATTATTAGGGAAGACAGGAGACAAAAAGATCTCAATTATAGATTCAGATTCCCAGCTATCACAAAAATTTTTTTCATATAATCACTTTCCCTGGAAGGTTATCCCAGAATCTGATTGCTCCTAAAGATCAGAAATTTGTTCTAATTTACTAATGGCTAGTTCATATTCACTTTTTCTTAACCCAGTGTGTGTTTTCACGGCTATCACTCTGCCAGGGTGCTCCATAACACCCTTCATGTCTCCTCCCTTTACCTTTATAGGTAGATATTCCGATTGCAGTTTTCCTTCCAGCCCTCTTTTCATAAGACTCAACAAGCCAGGCTTGTCTAGTGTCTTCCCTTAAGAGAAGTACTTTGTTCCTCTAAACAGCATAGTTATCTTCCTCTGAACCTGTTCTGTTCTGTGTTTGAAGACTTTTTTCTGTCTGACTTTTGAAGTCAGATGACCAGAGCTGTACACAGTATGGTGTCATGTAAGTCATTAATGTTTCTTTATTCCTTGGGATGGAATTTGTTATTTTTTACTGACACACAAATTCTTCATCTTAACCAATGATTTTCTATTGGGAGCCATGCTGGCTTACCTTGGGTTCCTTTCA